>RJWM01005111.1:0-94940 GCA_004363535.1 Dasyprocta punctata | reverse complement strand
TCCCCCACCTTTAAAAAGTAGCAACTTTATTGAGAAGCAGTTTGCCTGTTAATATTACCAGTTATTATGTGGAATTCGATGGTATTTATTTATTTATTTTTGTGATCTCAGTTGGTAGTTGAACTTGAATTCATTGATAGCCTAGCCTGGTCTTGCACTTGCCTTTCTTTTTGATCTCCTACCTCAGCCTCTCCAGTGCTGGGATGACTGGTGTGCACCACCATGCTTGGCCTCAGTGCCTTTTAGATATGCGTAGAACAACTTATGAGAGACAGAATCACCACAATTTTAGATCTCTAAAGAATGTAGTAAATGGACCTGAAATGGACCTAAGAAACCCTGTTCTCTTCAGTAGTCGTTGTCTGTTTCCCTCCAAGACTGACCCTTTCTAGCTAAGAAACCACTAGTCTGCCTTCTGTTTTGATAGATTTGCTTGTTATGGACATTTCATGTAAATGGAATACAATAGGTGGTCATTCGTAAATGGCATCATTCATGCTACATGTTTTCAAGGTTCACCCATGTTGCTGTCTATATCAGTATGTTATTCTTTTTTGTGGCTGAATAATATTCCATTGTGCATAAATATCTCATTGGATTTACTTATTTATCAGTTATTAGACATTGGATTATTAACACTTTGGGCTATGAACATTTGTCAGTTTTTGGGTGAACATGTTTTCCTCACTCTGAGGTATGTGTCTGGTAATAGAATTGTGAGGTTGCCTTCTTTTGAAGGAATGAATGCATGAGCATGGGGGGTAATTTCTTGAGGCCTTGGCGGGGCCGTTGACCTTTTCCTCCTCCATTATCAAGTCTACTTAAGACAACTGTGGGGCTTTGTCCTGTTACTGGTGCCTAGTGCCATCTTCTCTAGGTGCATTAAGATCCTCCCTTTGGCCTGCTTGATAAGTGCAAGGTCCTTAGCTTGATTCCTCATACAAAACAAACAAACAAACAAACCCCAAAAAACCTCTCTTTCTGTTGGCATCCTTTCTTCATGCTTCTCGTGGCTAGACCTTTTTTATTTATTTATTATATATTTATTAGGTTAGGATGATAAAATAGGTTCTTTCCTTACTGTCATTAAGTTCAGTGTCTAATGCAGGTCTTGCAGTCTTAAAAGATTTTTCTACCCTTTTTTAAAATACCAGTATTTAGTGCTCTTCCTGCAGTCTCATTTCTGACATAATTTCTTAGTTGGTGTGCTGTAAAGTCACTGTAGCTTTTTACTTTTATTTTTTTCTGATGCTGGGTATTGAACCTAGGTCCTTGAACATTCACTGTATCTTTTTATCTCTAGTAATCTTTAAAGTTTTGCGGAACCTAAAATATAACTTTAAAATACTACCTTTTAAAAACAAAACAAAACCAAAACTCCAAACCCTGAAGGTCCTCTATACCATGCTCTTCCTACCTCTTGGGAGTTATGATATATTAAGAAGAGACTGTTTAAAAAAAAAAAAAAAAAGAAGAAGACACTATCTTTCTGAATTCATACTTGCTGGGCTTTATTCGCCTCCACTATCCCAACAAACAGAATGATCCCTTTAAGAAGTCTATTCCCAAGCTTCTCTTTTGAGGCCTCTTTCACTGAGGATTCATCCCCATCTCTTAGTTCCATCTACAATGCATTGATGGGCCATTTACCTCTTTTTTTTTTTTTTTAACCAAACTCAGATGGGCTCCCCAGTTCCCTGGGTGGGTTTAGTATCCTGCTTATATTCCTGTTCCTTTGTGCTAGACTGCTCGCCTGACCTGCACTTCCCTCTCTCTTCTGTTCCATCTCAGCTGTTACTTTTTCAAGTTAGTCTTCCCTCAGTCCTACACACTCATTATGACAGTGTTCTGTAATCTCCTTCATAGTCTTAATCATGCCATTGCTATTGTATTGCTTTTCCTCATGAATGCATAAAGGACCACACAAAAAATTTTAATATGGTTAGTTATTTCCAGGTGATGGAATTGTGGATGACTTGTTTCCTTCATGTTTATTTGCATTTTCTAAAATTTTCTCCGGTTAATCAGTATTCCTTTTGGGAACAAGAAAAAAAGGTTACTAAGATCTGTGTTTGTTAGAAGCAGTAGAAAATAGAGAACAAAGATGTCACCAGGATTGCTTTTTTTTGAGACATGTTCGCAGTATGTAGTTCAGGCAGGTTTTGAGCTCCTTTTGTACCCCTTAGAATGGTCTCCAATTTGTGGCACTCCTGCTTCAGTCTCGTAACTGTTGGGATTACAGATGTGCTCTACCACTTTTTCATTACTATTGTCATTTTCATTTTGGTGAATTTTCTTTTAACAATTTTTGTTTTAGTAACCAAAATGCGATTTTAGTGTGTTTCAGAAACTTCCAGGGCAGTGTACAACCTACCGCAGTTGTCCAGCAGGCAGCTGTTTACTATTAAAGTCATCAATATTATAGTATGATGAGGATACAGTTACTTATTGGTTGTCTGAATGAAATTTTTTGTTTTTTAATTTTTTGAGACAGGGTTTCACTTTGTGGTTCAGGCTGGTCTTGAACTTGCAGTGATTCTCCTGCCTTAGCCTCCCAAGTGATGGGATTATAGGTATGTGCCACCATGCCCAGCCTGACTGGAATTTCTTGATGGTATTGAAACAAAGCTGATTCTTAGAGATTAGACTCTAGGAGCTATCGATGTATTTTAGGGGATTTATTTTATTTATTTTTATTTACTTTTTTTGCAGCACTGGGGAATCGAGCTCACAGCCTCACACCTACCAGACAGCTGCTTAAGCCACTGAGCCAAACTCCCAGCCCTTAGCACTGTATTTTAGGGTATGAGAACTAAGTATGTGTTAAATAACTCATTTTATTTTTTTCCTTGTGGAATGTCCTGATTAGTACATTTGTATGTTTTATAGTACAAAGACTTGAACAATTGCTTATTTGCACTGTTTTATTTTTCCTTGGTGGTTTATTCTGCATAGTAGCAGGTAGATTTCTTCATTATGTTAGTATCTGCTATGTGCCCTTAGGTGGGTGTTAGGTGTAGAACATACAGTAGTGAACACAATAGACAAGTGATTCTCTACAGTTTCATGAAAGAAGATTCTTTTAAGAGTGTGGTTGGTGCCTGGTGTGGTGGTGCGCACCTGTAATCCCAGCACTTGGGAGGCTGAGGCAGGATCTTGGTGAGTTCAAGGCCAGGCTGGACTACATAGTGTGAGTTTAAGGTCAGCCCTAACTATAGAGTGAGACCCTGTCTCAGTTTCCTCCAACCCAAGAAAAAGAGTGTGTTTGTTACGCTGTACCACTGTATTTTCAGCTATACCGTGGTTTCAGCTATTATTCATGAACTGCTACCTCCGACTTTAGAATTTATCTTGAATTCTTCTTGGTTTGTATTTGTTGTATATTGCTGTGGTTGGACACTTAAGGAGCCGGGCAATATGTCATCAAAACTGTTTATTTATTTATTTATTTATGGTTTAATGAGACAAGGTCTTGCTGGGTATTCCAGACTGGCCTTGAACTCACAGCAGTCCTTTGGCCTCAGCTTCCCAGAGTGCTGGAGTTAGCCCCTTTTTTTACCTTTTTTTGTGGGGTGGGTAATTTTTGAGATAGTGTTGCTATGTAGTTCAGGCTGGCCTCAAACTCTCGCCCAGGTTGGCCTCAAACTTGTGGCGATCCTACTGCGTCAACCTCCCTAGGGCTGGGATTATAGGCATGTATCACCTTGGCTGGCTCCGAAAGCCCTTTTATTAAAGACTTCTCTTTAAAATTTGTCTGTGTAGTTCAGTTATTAAGTTGGTGTCTCATTGACTCTAGCAAAATGGAGTTCTGATCTTTCCTCTCTGCTTCTGTGAGATTTCTCAGGAATCTTGTCCCATTCCATTGTTCACTCAGGAAGCACAAAATTATCCCAAACACTTTATGGCTGCGTAAGCCTGATATCCAGACATCATTAAACTTGTCACTTCAGCTTCAGAAGTGCCATTACGGAACGGGTGGGCTTGTTTGCACTTCCAGTAGGTCATCCCTTTATCCACTCCAGCCACCCTGTAATCTCATCTTCACTTGTTTATCTTTTAAAATGCAAATTAGACCATTCTCTTGTGCTCCAGAATGAAAATTCCTGCTTCTGCCCCCGCCCCAGCCTTATCTTGCTGGTTCTCTTTTTCATTTTGTCCACTGTCTTTTCACTTTCTCAAATTGGGTTGACCCTTCACAGTTGTGCTGTTTTCTTCCTGGCTCCTCTCATTTCCCTTCTTTCTATACAGTTTTCAAGTTTCCACTTGACTAGATCTGTACTTCCTCAGTACATATAATTTCTCAGACTAAATCAGCTTCTCTAATGATAAACTATCTTCATATCTATGCTTTTCCACACTGCTTAGCAAACTTCATAGTTGAACAGTTATGTTATTATTTGATTGTTTTTCTCTAAAATGTAATATAGGAATTCTATGAGGACAGGGACCAGGTATGTGTATTTATTCCCTTATTTCACACCAGCATACTGTGTGTACAGTGTAGATGCTCAGTAATTTTATTTATTTTTTATTTATTTATTTATTTTTTTGGTATGGGGATTGAACCTATGGCCTTTGCACTGGGTTATATACCCAGCTTTTAATTTTTTAAATTTTTTTTATTTTGAGGCAGTATCTTTCTAAGTCACTAAATTGGTCAGCCTGGCCTAGAATTTAGAATTCTCCTTCCTCAGATAGTCTCGTAGAATTCTGGGATTGCAAGCAAACGCTACCACCCCTGACTTCAGTGAACATTTGTTGAACAAATTAATGACTACTATGTATATGAAAAAATTACACCACAAACCAGGACACATATAGGAAATTTATTTTAACCACGGTCCAACACACACACAAGCATATCTGTATAAAATTGAAATAAGCATTTCACAAGACAGTACTACCTGTGCTGTACACTAATATTTTCTTCGTTCTGTATGATATGAAAATATAGATATAATGCACTGATTTAGATACGACTGTAGTTTAAACGGCAGAGCTCTAAGGCAATACTGTACAAGCAAAAGGCCTCGTTTCTGTCAACTCCTTTGCTGAAACATAATTCCTATTTCATCATTATTATTTGATGGGAAGTACAAAATACAGTTTTAAATACCACACTGCCCCACTCTTGCCTTTAAAGAAATGACTATTATAGCTAGTCCTCCTCAGAAGTTCTGGTCTGGTTCCTGGTAGTTCCCCAAAGGAGGGGTGCTAAGGTCCTGGGGAGAAACATCTAGACCTGCCTCTCAGGTTTTATCTTGCAAATTTCTGTGGTGCACTGATAGCCAGTATTCTTCCACCCAGCTTGGCTGAGCTCATTTCAGATACGTGGTCAGTCATTTAGCTTTAAGACTAGCTTTTCATCAGTTTTGTTTCCTCCATAATTTAGAAACAAAAATTCTAGCAATGGTAATGTGAATGGAGGCACACAACTAAGTATTGGTGGCTGTATTAATTAAGGAGCCTGGCAGCGTGGGGTGCCTGATTCACTGCATTGTGGGAGCTGTGGTTCTCAGCAGTATTTGCTTTCTGGCACCTCTGGAAGGAAGTCTGTGCACTGTTTGGTTCCGCCATGAAATATCGATGTCGTATAATCTATTTTGCTAACAAAATGTTAGGAAAGAACCTGAGTATTTAGCAAAAGGGCTATTCTGACGGAACATTTTACTATTCAGTTCTGCTCCTCAGAATATTCTTTCCTGGAACTATACCCTCTTCTGTTGAACAAGATTGAATAGATAGCTGGGCATGCTGGCACACACCTGTAATCTCAGCACTTGGGTGGCTGAGGCAGGAAGATTGCAAATTCAAGCCTACCCTGGACAATTTGGTGATTTAGTGAGTCCCTGTCTCAAAATAAACAGTGAGAGTTGAGGATGTAGCTCAGAGCAGAAATCCTAGGTTTAATCCCCCATACCACAAAAAACAAAAAAGATAAATCCTTCACTTTGGCTCCCTCTTCAGGACCTTTGATTGATTGACTGATTGATTGTTGTGGGGATTTAACCCAGGGGTGCTCTACCACTGAGCTGTGGCCCCAGCCTTTTTTTTTTTGTTTGTTTTTTTGGTGGTGAAGGTTGAACCTAGGGCCTCACACACGCTAAACATGCATTTACCACCAAGGTACATCCTCAGCCTTGACAGTTTTAATTATTTATTTTTTCTATTGAAAAATTATTTATTATTCACATAATATATATTTCATTTATTCTTTTTGAGTAGGCAATCCAAGGCATAGAATTAAGATATAAAATTCAGGAGATATAAAATGATAAAGTAATACATTTTATTTATTTATTTTTTTTGTGGCACTGGGGATTGAACTCACAACTTTGTGCCTGCCAGACAGTTGCTTAAGCCATTGAGCCAAACTCCCAGCCCTAGTTTTCTGAAGCAGGGTCGCACTATGTAGCTCAGACCAGCCTTGCGCTCGAGCTATAGCCCAAGCCAGCCTCTAACTCACAATGCTCCTCCTACCTGGGATTAAAGACGTTCGCCACTATGCCCGGCTGTACATTTTATTTTAGTTGGCCTTCAGCTCATCCCCTTCCTTGGATCAACCACTTTTTTTTTTTTTTGGTCTTTTTGAGACAGGGTTTTGCTATGCAGTTCAGGCTGGCCTTGAACTTACTTTGTAGCCCAGGCTGGCCTTGAATTTGCAGTGATCCTCCTGACTCAGCCTCCCAAGTGCTGGGATGACAGGCGTGCGCCACCATCCCCCCATCCACCTTTTTGTTTTGACACTTTCACCAGTAAGTCCAGATTGGCCTTGAACTCTCAGCAGCCTTTCTGCCTCAGCATCCTGAGTGCTGGGATTATAGGTGTGTCCTACCTAGAGAACATGTTCTGTGTAAGCAGCTCTGTAGTATTTTATACAAATAGTAATTGCTCTGAGCATTTTTTTTCTTCTCTTAACAGTATATGGAGGTGAGTTTTAAAATATTTATGTGTAGTTGGGTGTAGTGTACCATTTGGGAGACAGGCAGGAGGATGGAGAGTTCAGAGCCAGCCTGGACTATACTGTGAGCCCTATCTCAACAACAACAAAAAAAACAATAAAATTTGTCATATAGAGTTCCCTGTAAGTGTTTGTATGGTTTTTCATTGTATACACATACCATAAGATGTATGTTAGTCAGCTTCACATCTCTGTGACAAAAAACTGAGTCAATCAACAGATTCTGGCCCAAGGTTTCAAAGGTCTCATTCTATGATTGTTTAGCATTTTGCCTTTGGGCCTGTGGCGAGGTAGACTATTATGGCAGACAGAGTATGTGGTGGAAGAAATTTCTTCTCGCGTTGCAGTAGGGCAGCAAAATGAGAGAGGAAGGGGCTGGGGTGCCATATTCCCTTCAGAGGCAACTCCACACCCGCAGTGACCTAACTTTTTCTGTCTGGTCTCCAACTCCTAAAATTTCCACCACTGTCTCACAGTAGCACCGTCAGTGGGAGACTAAGCCTTCAACACATGAGCTTTTGGGGGGATTTAGGGGACTTTTAGATCCACACCATAGCAAGATATTTCACCAATGCAATGTTGAAAGTTGTTTAGGTTAATTTTATTCTCATAGGATAATCTATCTTCTCATATATCATTAATATTTTAATTATAGCTTTACTATATTTTTAGAATTTTTCCAGACTAGTTTTTTATTTTGTTTTGTTTTTTGAGTCAGGGTCTCACTGTGAAGTCCAGGCTGGCCTTGAACTACCTGTATAGTGCTGGGATTACAGTTGTGTACCACCATGCCTGGCACTACTGTTATTTTTCCTCATATTTAACTTTAGAATCAGTATGTTGAGTTCTGAAAACTTATTTATTGGGAACGCGTTTAGTTCACAGACTAACCTAGAGAACTATCTTTGAGATGCAGAGTTACCCTGGCCAAGAATATGGTATGCCTTTCCATTCGTGTCTTTTATTTTCTTTATTTTTTTAAAAAGTTATTTATTTTTTTTTTGGTACTAGAAATTGAACTCATGACTTTGCGCTTGCTGGGCAGGCGCTGTGCTGCTGAGCTATATCCCAGTCTTCTTCATTCATGTCTTTTTAAGTACTTATGATGAACATTTTAAAGTTATCTTTATATAGATCTTACACATTTCTTAAGTTTTTTCCTTTGTATTTTATTTTTTGTTACTTTGGGGAAATTTCAAAGTCTTAAAAAACTTGTGGTTTTATTACCTAAGAATTTTTATATCTCAGGACAATATGAGAGTAAGTTGTCTTCATGCTCTGTCACTCTTTGAATACTATTTCCTACATAATCACAGCATATCAGTCAAAATTAGGAAGTTACCATTGATGCATTACTTTTAGATCCTTTGTGTTTCTTTATCTGTTATAATAATTAATTTTTGTTTGTTTTTGAGACTAGGTCTCAGTGTGTAATTTAGGCTGGCCTTGAACTCTTGGCAGTCCTCCTGCCTCAGCCTTTCTAGTGCTAGGATTGCAGGTGTGTGTCACTACACCCAGCCCCTTTTGTATTTTTTTAACTAATTTTTTTATTGGTATATTTTAGATATATATAATGATAACATCATAGGGGATTTGTAGCTGTACATGATTATGTCTTGATTCCTTTTTTTTCCCGTTCCCCTGCACCACTCCAGCCCCTCTTCCTGTCCTTTTTTTTTTTTTTTCGCGGCACTGGGGATTGAACTCACAACCTCGCACCTGTCAGACAGGCGCGTAAGCCACTGAGCCAAACTCCTGGCCCTGGTTTTTTGAGGCAGGGTTGCACTGTGTAGTTCAGGCTGGCCTTGCTCTCGCGTTGTAGCCCAAGCTGGCCTCCAACTCAATGCTCCTCCTACCTCAGCCTCCCGAGTGCTGGGATTAAAGGCGTGCGCCACCACGCCCGGCTTTCTGTCCTTTACAAAACCTTTGTTTTCATTTTTTTCCCTTCTGTTTTCTTTTTTCCTTGTCCCTTCCTTTTCCCTCTGCCCTCCCTTGTTCCCCTTCTCCTTTGAACATTTTCTTCCTGCTTCCCAATATCTATTATAAATTGTGGGCCTTATTTACAATTTTGGTTTCTCACACCAGAGGAACAGTGCTGTATTTACATATGTGTGTCTGATTTATTTCACTTAAGAGTATTGTCCTCTATTCCTTTCATGTTACTAGGTGGCACATGTTTTCATTTTGTTCCTTTACTGGAAGCATTTCCTTTGATCACTTAGGATAGTGTATGCTTCTTTGCTCTAAAGTTAGCCTTTTTTCTTTTTTAAAAGTATGTTTAAAAAATTATGTAAGTGGGGCATGGTGGCGCACGCCTTTAATCCCAGCACTCGGGAGGCTGAGGTAGGAGGAGCGTTGTGAGTTCGAGGCCGGCTTGGGCTACAACGCGAGCGCAAGACCAGCCTGAGCTACACAGTGCGACCCTGCCTCAAAAAACCAGGGCCGGGAGTTTGGCTCCGCGGCTTACGCGCCTGTCAGGCAGGCGTGAGGTTGTGAGTTCAATCCCCGGTGCCGCAAAAAAAAAAAAAAAAAAAAAAAAAAAAAAAATTATGTAAATAGTATTTTGTTCATTGTGAAGCTTTCAGTTTATTGTTATTTTTGACTTATGTCTTCCTGTTTTATTCAGTAAGCTATAATCTGTTATATATCCTGTTAACATTATTATTTATGTTGAAGCTCAAATGGTTGTAGGCTTGGCCCAAGGAAACTGGGCAAGATGGATTCTTTGTCTTTTTTCACATGTCCCATCATTCTGTTTTGTACTCCTTTCATTTTTGGCATAGTGAGATACTTAGGCTCCACTTGAACTTTACCCCAGATATTTAGAACCTAAGGTCTAGTTTAGTGGTGGTGAACCTATGGCATGCATGTTAATTTGTTTTTCTTTTAAGACAATAGATGTTAATAAAGAATTGTTTTTTTTAAACTAAAACCTGAGTATTCCAAGTTCAATCGCAGTGTTGGTGCTTGGCAGTCAGTTAGAAGGTTTGGAGTTGCAGTTTGGGCACTCATTTCTAAAAAGGTCACCAGCCATCACTGGTCTAGATACTTATTGCTATCAAAGTATTGCTGCCAGCTCCTCTCAGTGGGCAGAGGTGGAGGTTATGTGGATGTTCATATATACATTTGCATGTATGTGTTTATTTACATCTACATACACACAACGAAGGATGTAACAAATGTACTAATACCAAACCATTCTTGACTTTTTGGAGTTACTTCATAATCATAATTTCTGTACTCCCTCTGTCCTTCCTTCCTTTCAGTTTTTGAGGCAGAGACAGGTCTTGCTATGTATTCCAGGGCGACCTTGAACTCACTATGTAGCCCAGGCTGGCCTTGAGTTTGCCGTGATCCTCCTGTCTCAACTTCCCGAGTGCTGGGATTACAGGTATACACCACAATGCCTGGCTCTGTGTTTTTGAGGATCCTGCTGTATGATCTAGACTGGCTTTGAACTCCTGCCACAGTCTCCTAAGTGCTATGATTATATCATTTGTTGTTTTACCAGACTTTTGAATCTTGCTTTTCTAATTTTAAAAAGAAATTTGATCAATACTCTTAGATGAAATTGGTTGGCAGTTTTCCAATTACAAAAAGTTTTGTTTCTTAATGTAGGCTTGTATTTAAAGAAGAGATTTCCAAACTGGGTATGGTAGCATATACTTGTAATCTCAGTACTGGGGGAGGCTGAGGCAGGCAGATTGTGCAAGTTTGAAGCCAGCTTGGGCAGTTTAGAGTTTAGCAAGACCCTGTCTCAAAATGAAAAAATAAAAAAGACTAGCTGGGTAGCTCAGCGCAGGGACCTTGGGTTCAATCCATGTACACACACAGCACACCCAGACAGACACACACTCACAGATTTCCAAGCTTACTGGTTTTTATTTCTTTGTGTGATCTGAGACAGTTTAAATAACAGTGGATTATGTTTCTTCAGAATTGAGCATAATTTCCTCTGTGAAACTATCTGGGTTTGGTACTTAGATTGGGTGGTTTTTTTTCTTCTTTCTTCTCCCCCTCCTTCTAGGTCTTCCTTGCTGTCTCCTTCTCTTTCTTATTCTTTTTTCTTTCTTTTTGTGGCATCTGGAGAAAAGCTCATAGCAAAGAAATCCTGTCTGGGACCTGGGTTTGGGGGATACCTAACTTGCAGTCAGCTGATTGCATAATGTACTGTCTGAAGTTAGCAAAGTGATTTCCATATATGAGCCTTATTTTTCATCAGTTCTCAAATGGGAATAACCACAACCTGCTAACCCACAGAAAACTTTTAAGAATGAGAACAAGGTAACATGTTAAAGCGCAGTGATGAACCAAGCAAATATAGGCCCCTTCTACTGGGGATTGAACCCTTCTCACTGAACTACATCCCTGGCAAAACGCCCACCCTGGTTTTAAATTTTGAGACAGGGTCTCACTGCTTCTCACAGGCAGGATGTGAACAATCAAATAACTGCCAGGGGTAGTTCTCAGTATCTTACCATCCAGGTGGAGGCTTGTCTCTCGTTCCCCTGGGAAAATGGAAAAAGGGCAAGTGGAGACATTCATTTTGTTATTAAAAACAAAGAAAACTTATGAATCAGTCAAATGTGGCCTAGAGTTTATTTTTGTGACCATTGATGAAAATTTGGTCTTGTATTTATTAAAACCACATTTTATAATCAAGGAAAGGTAACTGATTTTACCATGTGATTGTATCATGACTGGGTTTATGTTTATTGTATGTTGGTTAAATGTTTGAGACTTGGAGGAAAATTAAATTCCGTTTTTTTTTTTTTTTTTTAGTACTGGAGATCAAACTCACAACCTCACACCTGCCAAGCAGGCGCTTAGGAGCTAAATCCCCAGCCCTATTTTTATTTATTTATTTATTTATTTATTTTTTTGCGGCATTGGGGATTGAACTCACAACCTCGCGCCTGTCAGACAGGCGGGTAAGGCACTGAGCCCAGCCCTATTTTTTGAGACAGGCTCTCACTATGCAGTTCAGACTGGCCTTGAACCCACTTTGCAGCCAAGGCCGGTCTCTAACTCATAATAATCCTCCTGCCTCAGCCTCCCAAATGCTGGGATTAAAGGCGTGCGCCACCACGCCCAGCTAGGAAAATGAAATTTCATCTGGTAGGTACTGAAAGCACTTTAGGTGTGTTTGTATGTCAAGGAAGCTGTGTATGGTTATCAGGGTTAAGGAAATAAATGATCAACAAATACTTGTGCAGGGTTCTATGCCAAACATTGCATATAGAATGAAAATAGTCCAACTCTATTTTCCTCTGTTGTGAGTATTTCAAATGGCTAGTTAACAAAAGATATGCAAATTGCTGTAGTTCTCTAAAATAAAACTTCTGCTTTTGTAATGGAAAAAAGCATGAATGGTCAGATTACTGTGTGTGGTAGTTTTCAACCTCAGGTTTTCAATATAACTAACACCTTATATGGTTTATGCCAGTGTGAATCTTTAGAAATAATTTCAGTTTGTCCCTCCTCTCTCTTCCATAAACTCAGGGCCTTTGCTATATTCTAAGGCCCTTACAATTTTTAAAAATTTGAGTCAGGGTCTCCTCAGTTGTGCTGGGATTATAAGTGTCTGGACCACGAAGGCTGACCTTTTTTGAGGCAAGGACTTGCTGCGTTTCCCATGCTGACTTCAGGATCTTCCTCTCTCAGCTTTCAGAGGGCTGCCGTTGCAGGCCTGACCTACCATGCCCTAACTATGTAAAATTTGTGTTGCTTTTATATAGAAATAAGAATGAGGAGACAGGGATATAGCTCAGCGGCACAGTGCGTGCCTGGCAAGCATAAGGTCTTGAGTTTGATTCACCGTATTAAAAAAAAAAAAGAAAAAAGAAGAAAAAAGAAAATAAGAAAGGGTAATTTACATGGTTTCCCCTGAATTTTTCTGGCGAGCCTGAATACACTTAGGCAGTCTCAAATGTGAAAGCCTTATGGTGTCCCTGGAGAACTGAGGGCGGGGAGGTGACCTGGTTTCCCCCGAGGGGGCTCTAGCCGCCCTCAGGTGCTGCCAGGGCCGCAGCCGGAAGTTGGAAGTTGGCTGGCGGCTGCTGCCCGCCGTCGGGGCGGGGCGCTGGGCAGCCTGCAGCGGAGGACAAAGGCACAGCAGGTTCTGTGAGCTACTCCGGTGGCTCTGGAGGGGGCTGGGGATTGGTCCTACCTCCCGAGACGCCCTGAGGCACGGCGGTGGAATCCCAGCAGGCGTGAGATTCACATTCACGTCATATGGTTTTGAAAAACTTCGTAATCCTGTGTCATTATCAACCTAATTGCATAAAAATGGGAATTTAGAAACTGAATTGGTTCCTAAATTAGTAGATGTAGGAGAACAGTGACTTTTTCTATTCCAGAAGAAGTAGTATTTGCTGGCATCGATTACATACAGATTTTTGGTTCCTCTGAACTCAAATTTTAGTGTACTGGTTAGTTTTGTAAAAGTTGGAATTTAAGGAGAAAAAAAAATTCACATTTACTAAAAACTGTAGAATTTTTTTAAACCCCTTTCCATAAGGATCAGAAATCTCTTAGCCAGTTATGATATTAAGTTTTCACATGTTTTAAAATGATTTTTAAAGATTTCTAAAGAGTTTTTAAGGATTTTTATACTCTTCATAATTTTTAAAAAATATTTTTTAGAGGGTTGAAGTTTTATGAATATGCAGTTTAAAGATTTTACTTCAATTTTAAGATAAGTTTGGAAGGATCTGTAAGAAAAATTGGTTATTTCTAAGGGATAGTTTCTATTAAAAATGTTGATTATATTTTTTGGGCATGTAATCATTGCTTGTCAGGTGCCTTCCTATAAAATGTATTCATTTGACTTTAGAATTTAATTTTTTAACCATCTGTTTTTTTCTAAAAGAGAATTTACCATAGTGCCTGCATTTATACCTACAAAAGGGTTCACCCTTTTCTGTTTTCTTTGTATATTTTTTTTGTGGTTTTTTACTATGTAGTTCAGGCTAGCCTTGTGCACACTCTGTAGCCTAAGCTGTCCTTGAACTCATGGAGATCCCCTCAGCCTCCTGAGTGGTGGAATTATAGGTGTGTGCCACCATGCTCAGCATTTTTCTTTGTATCTTTGACAAATTTGATTGCAATATCTGCATCCGACATGCCTTCCTTCTGCACTGCAATATGAGAAATTGTTTTTCTGAAATGTCTCTTCCTAGACAGTTTCACAGTTGGAATTTAATTTCATATTTAGAATTATTGTTTGTGAATTGTCTTTCCTACTGCCATTAATGACACATTTGCCAACATTTCCTACAAGATCAGAATGTATTGGTAGGATGCTTGATTTCACAGAGAAAGGGCTTTTTTTTTTTTTCTGGTAGTACTGGGAATTGATCCCAGGGCCTTTACACTAAGATGCAGCCCCACCCTCCTTGTAACTTTTGAGACAGGATCTCGGTAAATCACTACAATGGCCAGGCTGGCCTGGCATTTCAGATTCCCCCCGCCCCGTGTCAGCCTCCCAGAATGCTGTGATTACAGGTGTGCATCACCAAGCCTGGACAGAAAATATTGTTTTTTATCCTCGTGTGGCAGGCAGTTTTTTATTTTTTACAAGAAACTGCCTTTCAGTGCTAATGTCATTGTTTAGTTGTAGTGTGTGATTATTTAAAAGTTAAAGGTATTTTAACAAAGACTAAGACTTGATTCTTCATTTAACTTGTAAATTTTGAGGTATTTATAGTGGTGTTACTGGTTGTGTAATAGATTAGTTGTGTAAAAGATTAAAGGAACAGTCCTAAGCAATTTATTTTCTTTTAAAATCTTGAATACAAGTATAAAACCCAATCCTAGACATTATAATCAAGAATCTTGCATATTTTAGGCAAGTGCTGTACCATTGATCTACACACACACACTTCCAGCCAGAAAAAACAAAACCCTGTGTTGAGGTGTTCATTGGGCATATCGGTCTTTCTTGTTTTAGGAAAACTTCATATACATAACATGAAATTGCCAAAATTAAAACCTCAAAGTGATTGATTGGTATACAGAAGGATTCTTTATTTCATTTTATTTTATTTTTTTATTTAAGGGCAGAAAGATACAGAAGAGAAAGACAAAAAGCAAAAGAGACAAACGACAACAACAAATCCAATACAATAACATTATAAGTTTACAAAACAAGATGATAGGAATTTGACAGTGGTTGCAATGTTACATATGTTACCTTCAAAAGGGTTGTTTAGATTAACAGATATAGACACGTGAAATTGATCTAGTCAAGTGAGAATTAACTGTTCTTTTTCAATAACTAATACATTTAGTAGTATAGTCATTTTAGCTATCTTATGTATGCATATGTACAAATTTATGTCTTTTTCCTTTTCCCTACAGAAGGATTCTTTTTTTTTCTTTTGCGGCACCAGAGATCGAACTCACAGCCTCATGCCTGCCAGACAGACTCTTAAGCCACTGAGCTAAACTCCCAGCCCTAGTTTTTTGAGGCAGGGTCGCACTATGTGGCTCAGGCCAGCCTTGTGCTTGTGTTGTAGCCCAAGCCGGCCTCGAACTCACAATGCTCCACCTACCTCAGCCTCCTGAGTGCTGGGATTAAAGGCATGTGCCACCACGTCCAGCTCAGAAGGATTCTTAAAGAACTGTTTCAACACAGAACTCAAATTTTTTATAATCCTAGCATTTGGGATGCTGAGGCAAGTATTGCCAAATAAATTCAAGACTGGCCTGAACTACCTAGACGCTGTCTCAAAAAGGCAAAACACAAATTTTGATGGTTTAAAGTAAGTTTTGACCAGTGATATAGCCCAGTGGCACAGCACCTGCCTGGCAAGCACAAGGAATATACTACTTCAGGAATATACTACTTTCAGGAATGTACTACTTACTTTGATTGTTTCATCTTAAAAACGTTTGTGTATGCTTTTATTGTAGTAGACATGGGAGAGTCCTATGAATTCATCCAATATGTTTTACATCGTTCATTTTACCTCTTGGCAGTCCTTTCCTGATTTTTCTGTTCATTATTGTCTCTTTTTTTTTTTAAATGGATTTATTTTATATACATATATCTTTGAATAGTTTAAATTTTTGGATTTGTGAAAATGAGCCTCTGTATTGTATATGCTAAGATTTAACTTTCAAAGATTTTTCCATATACATGTTTGGCAGTAGTGTTATCAGGTAGTTCCTTTTAGAAACTACTTACCAATTAAACATTAGTAGGTTTTTGGGGTGATCTTGGTTCTAGGTCCTTTTCCTTTGGACCAAAGAAGTGCACAACACAAGCTAAGAACAGTGACAAAATTTATTTGAAAAAGTGTAGGTGGAGAGAAAACTGGCTCTGTGGAGCAAACTTGAACTGAACAAAAGAGAGGAAAAAAAAATAAAAGGAAAAATAAATGTACACCCTGGGTCTGGGTCTTCAGTTGGTGGCTATAGTGAAGGAACAGAGGGCGTGTTCCGCAAGGCGGCTGTGACCTTCCATGCTGTCCACATCTCGTGGGATCCTGCAAGATCTTTACATGCGGGGTCCTGGGAGCCAGAGAGCCGGCCCTGTGCGGATTCTGGGATCTGCCACGCCCCTCTTCCCAGCCAGTCTAAGCTGCGCTCTGTCTCCTGTCTCAGTTTCCATGTTTTTACTGCTGCATATTCCACTGAGTGAATAGTACATTGTAGTTTGTTGATTCTCCTTAAGACTGACATTTGGGTTGTTTTCAGTTTTTAAGGTGTTACATAAATACTACCATGATCATTTTTGTACATGTTTATGGTTGAACAGACTCCACTGCTGGGTATTTGAGCCTCAGTACTGTTGATGTTTTGGAGCTTAATAGTTCCTTGTTGTGGGCACTTGCTTATGCCTTCTAGGACATTTAATAGGTTATTTGCCTGTACATTAGGTGCCACTAGCACCCCTTCAGTTGTGACAAAAATATGTGTAGTCGTTGCCAATTCCCCAAAGGGACAAAATTGCCCCTGGTTGAGATCCATTTTTAGCTTTGACCCATGAACAGTTATTTTTATGAACTCACTATCTCCTATAGATAGACAACTCACCTTCAAATCCTGTTTGCCATTTCAAATCTACTTCTTTTCTTAGTCTTCTCTTACAGAACCCATCTATGTTCTTTTTCTCAGAAAGTCCTTTAGCATTTACTTTTTCTTTTTTTTTTTTTAAGTTTTTGTCTTTTTGAGATAAGATTTTGCCATGTAGTTCAGGCTGGCTTTGAACTCACTTTGTAGCCCAGGCTGGCCTCCAACTCATGGCGATCCTCCTGCCTCAGTCTTCCAAGTGGTGGGATTACAGGTGCCACCATGGTAGGCAACATTTATATTTGTACATTGGATTTGATGCTGAAGTATATATTGCTAGGTATTGTCAACTTTGCAAGGATTCCACACCCTCCTGGGTTTTCACTTTCTGACAGAGGAAGGAATCAGTGATCAGTTGTTGATCTTTATTGCTGTTGTTGATTTCCTTTTGATTTTGGTCGACCTGTTACCCTGCCCTAATCTTGTACTGTGACCTAGCTGAATTTCTACTTTGCCCTTATCTTGTTTGTCCTTGAGAACAGGGTGTCTGTAGGCCACAGATTCCCTTTCTGTTAGGCCAGTTGAAACTAGTTGGTCTAACATGACTGCTAGAATGAACACCAAACAACCTCTAGTTTCATTATCCTGTAAAGCCACCTGCATGCCAAATGACACCTTCCACTGATTGATAGGTGACGGTTGTCATGAGATGATTGGAAAGAAGTATAAAAGGAGCAAAAAGAGGTGATGACTGAATATCCAGAAAATCTCTGCCTGTTCACAGAAAAGACAGGAATATCCCTCCCCTTCAGTAACCTATCCCCTCGTTTCCTTCACCTTGTATGTATAACCTCCTAACCCTCAAGGAATAGAGTTGATGTGCAAGCTTTGATCTCCCACTTGTGTTCTTGGCCAAGAATAAAAGTCTTTGCTACTCACTTGGTGCTTGGTTTTGTTATTGATTCCTTAATTCTGAGAGGGAGAAAGGATCCAGTCTGGGGTTCTAAACAAACAAACAAACAAAAAACTGAGCATTTTGGAGACTGAGGTAGGAGGATTGCCATGAATTTGAGGACAGCCTGAGCTACATAGTGAGTTCAAGGCAAGACTACACCACAAAGCAAGACACTGTCTGCAACAACAACAACAAAAAACCAAGAAAACAAAAAATAAAACAAAACAAAACCCCCCAGAAAACAAGAAAACCCTCAAAAAACAAAAAAGGCAGTGCCATGAGAGGAATTCTTTTTACTTTTAGCTTTTGTACCCAGGGCAGGGTGGAAGCTTACTTCCCCAACCCTCGCTTTTTACCTTCATGCCCTTTTAATTCTCTAAAGCCCCAGGTACTCCTGGGTTTTGCTTTTAGATGTTTTGGTTTTTGAGACAGGGTCTTGCTATGTAGTCTAGGCTGGCCCATATTGATACATAGCCCATGTTGATCTCAAAACTCTCATCTTCTTGCCTCAGCCTCCCAGTGCTGCTATTACACTTATGTATGTGCACCACCATCCCCAATTGATTTTATCTTTTCTTTTCTTTTATTTTGTGGCACCAGGGATCGAACTCACAGCCTCGCACCTGCCAGACAGGTGCTTAAGCCACTGAGCCAAACTCCTGACCCTAGTTTTTTGAGGCAGGGTTGCACTATGCAGCTCAGGCTACATATCCTTGTAGCTCGAGTTGTAGCCCAAGCTGGCCTTGAACTCACAACGCTCTTCCTACCTCAGTCTCCTGAGTGCTGGGATTAAAGGCATGCGCCACCACACCTGGCTTTGATTTTATCTTTTCAAAGCTTCGTGACCCTGAGTGAGTTTGTTCACTTTTTGGTTGTTGATCATGCTTACTGCTTGAATGTTAGCTGCCTCAGCTGTTATTAATACAGGGATTCTTCTTTCTGATTCAGCTGGACACTGGTGGGAGGAGTCTCAGGATGGCATCCTGCATTACCTAATCTTGTAGCTATAACTCTTTCAGCAGTCAGTCCCTGTGTGTTACATTTTTTGAGATTGCTTTATTATCTTTAGCTGTGTAAGAAAGTTGTTTTCTCTTTGCTATTGGTTCCAGGTATTTGGGGTTCAATAGTCCCATGATAAAGTGAGGGTCAATAGCTCCCATCACAGTCTCAATACTGCATCAAAAATAACCCGTGATAAATTTTTGTATTTAGTTGTGTAGGCAGAGAATTGTCCAGCGAGATGGGGGAGCATGTAGGGTAAACTAATAGTAAATGAATATAAGTAAAGTGTGTACTTAAAAAAAAAAAAAAACTTCCTACAGTTTTTCTGTTGGAAGGTATTTCTATTTCTTGCTCTCTCTCTCTCTCTCTCTCTCTCTATATATATATATATGTATATATATATATTTTTTTTTGTGCCAGGGATTGAACTCATGACCTCGCGCTTGTCAGGCAGGTGTTTGTGCCACTGAGCTAAATCCCCAGCCCCATGTTATTTTTTTGGAGATGGGATTTCACTTTGTAGTTCTGGCTGACTATAAACTCACTGTGTAGCCCAGGCTAGCCTCAAATTCAAGGTGATTCTCCTCTCTGTTTGAAGTTATTTCTAAAGAGAAAGTTAAAAAATACATTGTTTACAGCAGTGACAAATATAAGAATAAACCATAACAAAGATCTTTGTGATATCAAATATTCACTTAAGATTTCTTTAACACTCCGTAAGCAGTACTGATCCGACTTTTTCATAACTCCGGTGAGAGGAGCTTGATAATTATGTTGAGTCACAAATTTTTGACCTTTGATTATTTTTATACCAAGAAGAATAGTTCTTTGTGAAAGTTAATGAGTAGTTTTCATTTTGGTTAGAGATATAAATCATGAAGGTACATTTGATATTTCTACTTCATACTTGTAAGTGTGCATTTATTTGCCTGTGTTTTTTGATTTTTTGAGGGTTTCACTGTGTCATCCAGGCAGCCTCAAATTCTGTGTGGCCAAGCTGGCCTTGAACTGCTTTAGCTTCTCAAGTGCTGAGATTACAGGTGTGTAATGATATAGGACCTCCAAATGATATAGGGGACATAAGTTTTACTCCCAACCTGCTTGATGTCTGATATGCCAAATTCATATTCCCTGAGATTGAAGAATGAATTCTAAGGAACAACAGAGGTTAAGAGGAGGAAAATTTATTGGGGAAAAAGAATGGAGAATAGGAATAACTCCTGAGAGACAGGAGGGATCCTGAATGGGTTGCCAATGAGCCCACTTCTCAAAGGAAGTTTTATAGAGCAAAATCATGTGGTGGGTACAATGTGGGTCAAAATTATGATCAACCAATAAGATTATAATAATCATTTCAATAATACTAATCCATTTCAATAATACTAATCCAATGGGAAGCAGGTGTACATGGAAGACATTATTAACCCCTTTCTGCTTATCTTCTCTCATTCTCTGCATATGCAAAAAGTGGACAGTGACTGCTATAGCCCTCATTGCATTCTGTCTGTTCCCCACTTCTTGGCTTCCTGGGGGAGTGATGGAACCAGCTCAGGTCAATCATGTAGTAGTCTGTAGAATTGATTGTTTCTGCTCTGCTTCTTTAGGTGGGAGAGCTGCTTGGGGCCAGGATCTTTATTATTTTCATTTGTCAATCTTGTTCGGTGTGTTTCTGTTTAATGACACCTTATTTAACATGTGTTAGAGCTTTTTTTCTCTCCAAAACTTCATATGGTCATAGGTGGGGCTTTTCAGAGGTGGCTAGACCTTAGGATTTATGATACTGGGATTAAATGTGTGATGCTGGGATAAAGGGTGTGTGATTACTAAATTAGTCCACTGATTGGTTTGTCATAGTTTGAGTATGGATAATGAGAAGGCCCACCCTGGGTGTGAGTTCTACACACTCTAAAGTTGTGTTGCCTGAATATAATAAGGGACAGAAAGAAGGCTGCTGTCAGCTTGCTGCTTGCTTCTTTGCTACTTTGCTGCCTTCCTGCCTTCTGCCTGCCATGAACAGTTTCTCCTCTGTGATGCCTCTCTGTCCTGCCACCCTGCCTTGGAGCCAACTATGAACTGAAGCCTCTACAAACTGTGAGCCAAATAAACCTTTCCTCCTTTAACTCATGAGTGTTGGGTACTTTGTCTCAGCAATGGGAAAAGTTACTAAGACAGAGAGTAACATCACAGATACTAAAAACTAGGTATAAAAGGTGCTCAGAAAGTGTAATAGACAGCAGTCATCACAGTTTAGGAGAGGGAGTAAGAGAGAAGGGGAGCTCAGGTTGGCCTCTGGGATTCTGAAATGAGCCTTGAAGCAGAGGGTAGCTTGCAGTGTAGGAGGTGCTCTCTCTACTTTCCACTCTTGCTTACCCTGCTAGAGGGCTCAGTTCTAAAGGCTCCCGTAGTGCTCTATGCCACCCTTTAATGCAGCACTGGGCCTAGAGTAACTACCTGTGTACTTATTCTCACCTGCTTTTGTAAACTCTTTGAGATTTAGCTCAGATCTGTGCCAACCAGGAAGGGGCAAGCTGGACTGTACATAGGTTGAATAAACCAGGGTTGAGATGGGTGGAGCAGCAGATTTTGGAGGAAGGATACCATTTTATCCTTGTTAAGTTTTAGATTCAGTGTTGTCTCTGTTGAGCTTGACATTCATCTCTAAATCATGTGCCAGATGGGCACTTAGATTTTTGAGATACTGATAAGGACAGTTGAGGCCAGTGTGGATAAAGTCTCCCATAGGATCTGTGTCAGGGGGACGGAAGAGATTGGCTGAGGAAGAGCCCGGAGAGGTGGAATTCCAGAGGGTTGCGTGACCATTAGGGAGTGAGTGAAGGTTAGTGTCCCAGCTCTTACAAAAGCTGTGCCAGGAGAACTTGTCTGGTGTTAGAGATTGCAGAGTGGTTGGTAAAAGAACTTAAATAGCGTGTAGCATGTACAACTGAAAAGCCACTGACAACCTGTGTCAGAGGAATTTTATTGCACTGGTGGAGGAAGATAGCAGATTGCAATGAGGATGAAGACAGAAAGGTGAACTGCACAGAATGAGTGAAGGTCTTTCTCATTTAGGGTTTGTCTGTGAGAATCAGGTAGAGATGGCTATAGTAAAAGTGGATCTAAGGGGCACATAGTATAGAGGGAACTTTAAAAAATTGTATGGGAGTGCAGGGCATGGTGGCGCATGCCTCTGATCCCAGCGCTTGGAAGGCTGAGGCAGGAGGATCGCTAAGGCAGGAGGATCACTGTGAACTTAAGGTGAGTTTGGGCTACATGGTGAGTTCAAGGCCAGCCTGAACTACATAATGAGATCCTGTTTCAAAAAACAAAACAAAACAAAACAAAACAAAACAAATGTATGGGCAAGATTTGAGCATCTATAGGCAGTAGCCTGAGGAAGAGGCTAATTGAAGAAATATCAGAATAGTCCCCTTTTTCTTTTTAAAACACCAGCACACAGATGTTGTTATAAACTAGCAGTATGCTAAATTCTTACATTTAGCAACCTATTGGATCTCCATCGTAATGTGGTTGGGTAGGTAGCATTACCCATTTTACTGATGGGGGAACAGACCCTTAACTAACTTTTGTGAGATGACACAGTTATTAATGAGGAAGGCATGTGGAGGAATTAGAATCATGTTTTCTCTAGCACTAAGGTCTATTCTGGTCTCTATAACTATCTGCAAAAATAAGACAATCACAATTTGAGATTTCCACATGATTAAGTTCTATTCCCACTGTGGTGGTAACTTTTGTATGTCATTTCGTTTGCCTTGTTTTCTTATGCTATTGACTATTAATAGAGTTAGGTTAATTTTTAAAAATATATTTAAGAGTTTTTCTTTGGTTTTTTATTTTCAAAAAATTTCTCTTATTTGAGAAAGGTTCTGGCTATGTATTTCAGGTTGGCCTCGAACTTACTATGTAGCTTGTGCTGGCTTTGAACTCATGGTAATTCTCCTGCTTCGGCCTCCCAAGTGCTAGGATTATAGGTGTGCACCACTGTGCCTAACTTTAAGTTTAATTTTTTACATTACATAAATTGTTTACATGATTTTGGCATTAAAAATGTGTGTTGAGTTATATGCACTGCAGTTTTGCACCCTTTAGTCTCTTCGTTTCTACTTACATAAGCATTTTTTATAAACTTTTTGACTCCTCTATATAAAGAGAATACTGTAAATGCTATTTTGCAATGTACTTTCTAAATTTAACAATATAATTTGAGAATCTCTCATATCTAAGAAATCTTCCTTGTTGCTTTTAGGTTACTGGTCGTCTGTTGAAAGTACCATGCTGATTTACATATTCCTTTGTTGAGGGAAGGTAGAGAAAGGATATCATCAATATAATTAAGATTTGACTCACTGTGGTTGAGAACTTGATGCAGAGCTGAAGTCAATGTACATAAACCTTACATAGTCTGTTTAATATTGAAAGGAAGTTGCAAGTTTTCACATAGAATCAACTCACGTGCTATAGGTTCACCCCAGCTGCGTTAGCCTAATGCCTTATCTGCTAAGGTGGTGCGTGCTGTATCTCCCAGGGGACTGTGCTTTATAGTAGATCCTGAAGTGTTCTCTTGAGAGGCAGTTAGCAGCACAGATGAGTTCTGTGGTAGGCCCTGCTGAAGAGATGGATGCATGAGGAGAGCCATCAATTTATTCTGGTGTCACAAATTGTTTAAACAGGAGAATGCAAGTTAGAGATCCATGTGTGCAAAGTAAAGTAGTATATGATATTATATTTGGCAGGAAAGCATCTGCCTGTTTCTTTTTTGTAAACAAAGATATTAGAATAAGGACACTAGATTCTTTTCCTTTACAGTAAGATAAAATGTTTTTACCAACAAAAATGGGGGGTGTTACATGAATGCTGGACTTACTCTTCACTTAATAGAAAATAGCTTATTAAAATTTTTTTAAGGAACTGGGCATGGTGGTGTGTTTCCGTAGTCCCATCTGCTTGAGAGTCTGAGACAGGAAGATCGTTTGAGGCTAAGAGTTTGAAGCCAGCGTGGGCAACAGAGCAAGACCTCATTTTCTAAAAACCAGAACAAAACACAAACCAAATCTCTGGCTGGGCATGGTGGTGCATGCCTATAATCTCAGAATTTAGGAGGCTGAGGCAGGATGATCACTGCAAGTTTGATGCCAGCATGGGCTAGATAGTGATGCAAAGCAAGATTCTGTCTCAAAGAACCAAAACCAAAACAAAACCAACATTCTTCCCCCAACCAGTTAAACAAACAACCCCCCCTAAATCCAAACAAAAACAAATTAAAATTTTTTTACTGTATGTTCTTGGTAATTTGGTTTAGGTAGTCCTAAAAGTCACTGAAGGCCAGCTCTGTAGAAACAAGATAACAAAGTTACTGTCAGGATATTGCTATCATTCACTTTGGGGACTCAGTCTCCAAAGATACATGGCATTTAAAAAACAGGATTATTGCATCACCATCAGCTGAAACTCATAGTGGCAACTGTTGTGCAATACAACAACCCTTTTTCCACTAGGAAACATTAGTGCAAGAGCATTTTAAACTTATATTTCTTGTTCAGAGAAATAAAGGTAAAAGAAAGAAGACTTGGGGTTTTAATTGTAATAACATGATTAAGTTTAATAATAATAAAGTGTGTATTAAGAAAAACATCAAGGAATAGAAAATTTACAAACTGTTTTCTAAGAGTAACAAATGTTAGATGTTAATCCAAAAAGGAAATGAAAATGTTCAAAGATGGTCAATATTACTAATAAAGAAATAAAATTTAATGAGACTTTTGCCTTTCATATTGGTAAAGATTTAGGTAGTTGGATATGTTAGATACTTTAACATATTTTTAATTTTATGGTGATCAGTTTGACTGTGGTTTAACTCTAACCCTGAGCTAACTAGGTCTTTACTTTTGCTGTCTGATTTGTAGGTGGAACTAGTTTGTGTAGTCAGGAGAGCACAATGCTAGAAGGGGCACAGTGTGTTTCCCAGACCACTGAGCAAACTAAGTCAAGGTCTGATACTCTATTTTATTTTATTTTATTTTATTTTTTTTTTTGCGGCACCAGTGATTGAACTCTCAACCTCGTGCCTGCCAGGGCAGGCGCTGAAGCCACTGAGCCAAACTCCCAGCCCTGGTTTTTTGAGGCAGGGTCGCACTATGTAGCTCAGGCTGGCCTTGTGCTCGTGTTGTAGCCCAAGCCGGCCTCGAACTCACAACGCTCCTCCTACCTCAGCCTCCTGAGTGCTGGGATTAAAGGCATGCGCCACCAAGCCCGGCTTTGATACTCAATTTTAATAGCTGCTAATTTGTTGCATGTCATAACACTCTCTGTGTCTCAGTTTCTTGTCAGAGCTATTCTGTGTCCTAGACCAGAAATCTTTTGTTCCTCTCACTTCTGCCAGGAAATTTGGTTCAGAATATATGGAATCTGCAGTCTGATCCCTTCACACTGTCCACCTGGTCCAAGCTGCTGTTTTGTCCTGTCTCGTTACTCTCAGCTGCTGTCTCCCTCCTTTCCTTGCCTCTATTCTTATGTATTTTGTCACAGCCTGAATGCGATTTAGGAATTGGGAGGCTAGAAGACTGACCTTAGAGAGTAGAGTCATTTCTTGGGAGGGAAATGTGTGTCTGAGTCCCTAAGACAGGAAAGGTAGGGGGAGAAGAAGCCCACAGTTGCTCCTGTCCCACTGAGTTAAAGGCTGAGATCCTATTTTTCCTGGTCTCATTTCTCAACCTCAGTCTTTACGGATTTCTAACCACTTTCACCTCTTGTCCTCCCTTCCTTCCCAGGACTGAGCATCAGCTACTCTACTACCGAGCTATAGCTATAGTTTTTTTTTTTTTTGGTTGTTGTTGTTGTTGAGTCAAGGTCTTGCTCAGTTTTCCAGGCTGGCCTCAAACTTGAAACCCTCCTCCTTTAGCCTCTTGTGGGACTGGGAGTGCAGGTGTGCAGGGTCCTGCCCAGCTCCTTGCTGTTTCTTGAAGAGACCTAGAGGTTCCATTCTTGCTTTTGTCTCAGCCTGAACTACTCATCCAGATACCTATATGATTAATTACCCTCTTTGGGCCTCTCCTGAATTTCACCTCTTCTGAAACACCTTCCTTTGTCTGCTCTATGTGAAACAACAACCCTTCCCTTTGCACTGATTTCTGCTTCTTCCTGGCCTTTTCTACTTATTTATCATCTTCTTCACTCCATTAGGATCAAGAGTTTGTTTCATTCCCTATAGAATGCCTGCCCAACAGTTAGGCATTCTGTAACTGTTTTTCTTTTCTCTTTTTCTCTTTTCTTTTTCTTTACTGGCCTGTTTTGACAGTCTTTCTATGTAGTTTAGGCTGGTGTTCAACTCTATATAGCCCAGGCTGGCCTTTAGCCCACCTCAGCTTCCTGCATGTTGGGGTTACTGACATGCTGATACCCAATTTATTCTTTAGTGACTTCTTCCTCTGCCACCCTTGTACTTTGGCCAGAGGTAGGGAGTGGGATGCTGCATTTTATGTACAAAATATTTCTATCCAGGAAATCTGTGGGCTTAAACTCTTTTCTCATTCGTTGCTCAGATTTTTCTGTTCTAATATTCTTTACCAGCCAAGCAAATGAATCTGTTTTCTAAGTAACTTTCCTGTGTTTGTGAGTAGAGCTTTCTTTTTTATGGATTTGATATCAGATTATGTAAAAATTTTAACATTTTGGTACTCATTTCCATCAGCTGGCAAATAATTCTTGCCTCAGATATTGACCCAGGTTAGGTGCCAGGTTATAAGCTAGGGCTTAGAGATGGAGAACCTGCCTTTTCCTTCTGAACTGACAGAAGAGGGGATGATGGCAGGACGTGCCAACAGCTGCAGTAAGGGAGGCAGAGAGGTAGGTGGGGACCTGGATGGCTCCTCAGGCCTGGGCAAGAGGGTTGGGAATCTCAATACGGGGTGGGAGATACCAGGTCAGGAAGCCAGCAAAGGCTGCTCCAAGGGAAGGGAATCATCTTAAGAGGCACAGAGCTTTACTTGCTAGAGAAGAACAAGCCGAGGAGTACCGTTGGAGTGCAGAGTTGGCCTTCTGTGTTTGAGTTTTTTGCATGAGCATATTCAACCAACCATGTATCAAAGATAGTTTAGAAAACATTTTTCACTTGTACTAAACATGTGCAGACATTTTTCTTATTGTAATTTTGTAATAAATTGGCGAGGGAGAGAGGAGAGTTGAGGAAGTGAGAATAATTGAACTGGGTGTGGTGGCACATGCCTGCAATCCCAGCACTTGGAGCCTGAGGCAGGAGGATCACCTTGAGTTCCAAGCCAGCCTGGGTTACATAGCCTGAATTACTGAGTGAGACTTGTCTCAAAACAAAAACAACAAAAGAAAAAAGAATAAAAAGAATTGAGATGTGTTATGTCCATGTATCAGCTCCCTGTGATGAATGTAATCATTATGTGTTGCAAACGTGTACTAATAAAAAATTAAAAATTTTTTGGTGAGGAAAATAGAGCAACTATTAATTTAGCACTTACATCATGTTAGATATTATAAATTTAGAGGTAATTTAAAGTCTACAGGAAGATATGTGGAGGTTATATGAAAATATGGTGCCATTTCATATAAAGGACTTGGACATTGTTGGATGTCAGTTTAGGAAGTCCTAGACCAAATGGCAAACCTTTTCTTTTATTTCTTTTAAACAGAAAAAAGTAAGAAATAACAGCAAAACAGTTTCAAACAGGCTAGTAGGAGAGTACTAATAATCAACACGTTGCATATCGTTAATATTCACAGTAGTTGTTCAGAGCGTGAACCTTTTAGAGACTGAATGCCCAAACTGCAACCCAACCCACTTATTTATTGCATAGAGCCAACACTGAAATTAAACCTGAATACCTAGGTTTTAGTTTAGAGAAAACAGCTCATACATTAACATCTTTCGTCTTAAAAGAAAAACATGATAACGGAGCTTTCAATGATACGAACAACTTTTTATCGAACGGTGGAAGTTTTCATTTGGTGTTGTTTTGCACAGTTAGTGTGATCTTTCCTGTTGTGTGCATGCTAATTGTTTGTCAGGTCTTGGCTCATACGTTGTCAGCTTGAGAGCAACATGTGCACACGCACTCAGGACTCTTGTATCAGATTTGATACAATTCAAAGCTGAAGACAGCTGCTCAGATACATAATAAGATCATCCAAACAAAATAAAGCAAGCAGTCTCAAGTGCTTTCATTGACTTAAATTGTTTGACAGAGAATTCCACGTAAGGATTTCATTTCAGAACTACCAATTTGCTGTCCTTTGCCATCCCTTCTCATTCTTATCTTCTCATGCAGATCATAGAATTTATTTTTCCACATAGATCTTTCTTGAAATTCCAATAGCTGCATGTCCAGATTTCCAAAACCTAAACTGTATAACTAGGAACGATCAGGTTCTTCAAATTTTGCTTTATCTGGAGAAAAAAAACACAGAGTTGTGTCCATTTTATGGAACTATAAAAATCTGTTTCTAAAATTCTCCTTTGCAGCTGCTAAAATGTTACAAAATTCCTTGTAGATTTCCTGATTGCTGTAGGATTGTCTGCAAATGTAGAATTTTCTAAATGAATTTTCAGATTTGGAAAATCTGAAAAAAAAATCAGCTACCCACTTTCAAGGTCTCTCAGAAACCTGAAGATTTCTCTCAAATGTTTTGATAACACATACCGTCCTTTCTGCTATTTTCCCTATACCTTGTAGTTTTTTTGTTTAGTATATTGAAGTGTAGTATAAAATCTGTAAGAAAACATGAGGTTATTAAGCCAGACCATATCAGTGAGCTGTGGATATTCTTTCTGTTTTTTATTCAGAAACAGCATAATTGCATCCAAGCAGACTAAAGATCTCTCCAGGACTCATCCTCTGCGTGGCCGTTGTACATAAGTAAAGCATTACACTGTGTGTGAGTCTCATCAAGAGGTGCTTGAAACTTGCAAATTAAGAGCATCAGCCATGATGTAATTCACCATTTTTGTGATGTCTTTGAGGATATCGTCTAAGTTTTTGTTGCTTTTCCTGGCACAAAGAGCTTCATTTTTTTTTTTTTTTTTTTTTTTTTTTGCAGCACCGGGGATTGAACTCACAACCTCGAGTCTGTCAGACAGGTGCTTAAGCCACTGAGCCAAACTCCTGGCCCTGGTTTTTTGAGGCAGGGTTGCACTGTGTAGCTCAAGCCGGCCTTGTGCTCGCGTTGTAGCCCAAGCCGGCCTCGAACTCACAACGGTCCACCTACCTCAGCCTCCCGAGTGCTGGGATTAAAGGTGTGCTCCACCACACCCGGCTACAAAGAGCTTCTTGATGTATAATACAGTGTGATTGAATGACTGGATGTTTTGCTTTAATAAAGAGCTGTATGAAACCAGATGTTGCCCTTACCTTGCAAGGTGACCTGTCGCTAGTAATTGAAACTGCTTTTCTGGTCTTATGTCTTGTGACAAAAAAACCTCCATCATAGCATTGCAGCTATTGATCCCTTGTGTTCTTCCAGGCAAAGACACCAGTTTCTCCAGCTCTTCTCTCATGATGTCACCAACAGCATAACACAGAATTACTGCTAGCCTTGCATACTTATATCTCTGTGCTTTCTTCCAAGCACATGGAGTAACAGTCTTCCTTTTGTAAGTCAGTGGTGAACTGCTGAGTTACATCACTTGTCATGCACAGAACTCAGTCTTTAACAGTATTTCTGCTAAGTGGCATCACAGAAATGCACTGTGTACCTTTATCCTTGTTTGGGAAATCATGAAAAATAGAATTGCTCCCAGACAACATGGCTATTTTGATGAAATCCCCACCAGCAAGGGGCCTGGCTCTCTGTACATTGAAATCTGAAGGCTGACACCTATCAGGTGATTTACGTTAGAAAGATAGGTACAAAAACTAAGATACCAGGAATGGTATTGCCTCAATTTCCCTTCAAGAAACTCTTTCCTTTTAGTTTCATCAAGTTTGGCAACACTTTTGTGGTTAGTGTAAAAATGTGGACTGACACACAACACTTTGTGCAGTTGTTAGAGGATGGCACGTTCCAACAAGCTGGAAGCACAGTCAAGTCAACTCTGGGCTAGGGATGTTGAATATTCTCTACTGAACTTTGATGAGGCCTTTCTACAAGTGCACATATGAGCAGAAGAGAACCTTTCAGAACATTGGAGTGGCGTTTCTTTTTTTCTTTTGTTTTAAGTCTTTTTGAGACAGTTTCGCTACGTATTTCAGGCAGGCCTTGAACTCATTATAGCTCAGGCTGGCCTCGAACTTGCAGTGATTCTCTTGCCTCAGCCTCCTGAGTGCTGGGATTACAGGCAGGAGCCACCATGCCCAGCTAGGAGTGGCATTTTTTACTTTTTTTTTTGGTACTGGGGATCGAACTCACAACCTTGCACCTGCCAGGCAGGCACTTAGGCCACTGAGCTAAATCCCCGGCCCTATTTTTTGAGACAGAGTCTCACTATGCAGTTCAGGCTGGCCTTGAACTCACTTAGTAGCCCAGGCTGGTCTCTGAACTCACAATGATCTTCCTGCCTCAGCCTCCTGAGTGCTGGGGTTAAAGTTGTACGCCACTATGCCTGGCTAGTGGAGTGGCATTTCTTGTGAACTTGTAATGTTGGAAAATTCAGTTTTATTTTGAGGATGCTAGCAATAGAGTCAGGTCAGTGATTCACTGCCAGGAATAAGAGCTTGGCAAGGAATGACTTATCAGGAGACAGGAAGGGATGTGGGGATCTCTCTAAGAATGGTGGGAGTTCTGAGTAACTAAAGGAGCAGAGTTCCTCTTGAGTAAGCTTCCATGCTATTTAGGAGACAAGGGACCTGATCTTAAGCATACTAATTCAGCACTGATGACCATATCCTTTTCTCTGCAGAGGCTGACCTAGCCATCATGGAGGCAGTGGAGACAGAGAGTCCCCTGAACCCCAGCTGTAAGATCATGACCTTCAGACCCTCCATGGAGGAGTTCCGGGAGTTCAACAAATACCTCGCATATATGGAATCTAAAGGAGCTCACCGAGCTGGTCTTGCCAAGGTGATTATGCTCAGATCCTGTCACAAAAAAGATCATTTGGCCATTAAGTTATGTTTTTAGTCTTCATGAGATGGGTCATTGTTTCATCCAAAGGAAAGTATTTGCAGTATCATTGTTCGTCGTATCCATGTGTAGCACTTGACTTTCTTAAAGAGTAATTTTTTTATTTCAACTTCTTATCTGTGTGGAGCACTTGATTTGCTTGAAGAATAATTATTTTATTATTTCAACTACTTATACTAGGCTGTGTTCTAAAATGACTGCTGCTGCTTCGGCTTTTCTTTCTCTTAAAATCAAAGGTAGTTCTTAGAACCAAGGAGATCCATGTGTGAGTTTCAGAGATACTGAAGTACTCAGTTTTCATTAGTTTCTCCTAGAAGATAATATTAATCTGAAGCTTAACCACTAGTCCCCTTCTCTTCCTTTTTGCTTCTTTTTCTTCTGTATGTGTGTTTGTCATTGTCATTGTTGTTTTGTTTTTTGATATGGTCTCACTATATAGTTCAGGCTGACCTTGAACTCACTAGGTAGCCCAGACTGGCTTCAAGCTCAGGGCGATCCTCCTACCTCAGCGTCCTGAGTGCTGGGACTGTTTTTCATCCTCTCCTCTCTCCTCTCTCCTCCCCTTCCCCTCCCTTCTTCTCTCTTCTCTCTTCTCTTTTCTCTTCTCTTCCTTTTTGCAGTACTGAGGATTGAACCCAGGGCCTTCACACTGAGCTATGTTTTTTATCTTTGTACTTTTCAAGAGAGTCTTGCTAGGTCACTAAATTGCCCAGGGTGGGCTCAAACTCACAGTCCTCTTGCCTTGAGCTCCCAGAGTGTTAGGATTACAGTGTGTGCCGTTATGCCTGTCAGTTTATTTTTTGCTGTAACATTTATAGAGATACAGTTTAGGTACCATACAATACACTCACTTAAGAGTTTGTAATTCAAATGATTTTTAGTATGTTCAGGAAGTTGTATACCTCTTTAGAATTCCAGAGCCCTTTCATTACCCTCAAAAGAGACTCAGTGGCCGTTAAGCTGTCTTTTCCAATTCTCTGCTGGCCCCTCTGCCTCCCCAGCCTTTGGCAACCACAGTCTACTTTATTTCTCTATGAATTTGCCTCTTCTATTTTCTTTTTAGTTATGTGTTCACCAACTGGAAAGAGTGATTGCTGTGTTCCAGGCCCTGGTGGGGCAGCGGGGAGTCAGAACAAACTAAGTTCTTGCCTCCATGGAGCTTGTATTCTAGAGAGGGCATATTAAGGTGATGATGTGAGGACATTTAAGCAGGTACTCAAAGTACAAGAAGAAAATAGATGTTTCAAGATGTGGTGGCAGAAACAATGCTGAGTCCTGAGGCCTGGCGGTTGCCTGAGCTTCATGTGTGGGAGGAAGAGGGAGGTGGCCCGTGGAGTTAGTGCCCGGTGAGTGTGGGGAGAGTGTGGGGAGGTACAGAAGGGGCCAGATGATACTGCGCTTGTCCAGTTGTAGTTAAGCATCAGGGGTTTTGTTCTGAGCACAGTGAGAAGCATCGACAGGCTGGAATTTAGGGGGAGAGGCAGATGTGGTGGTTGTTTGCTTATTTGTTTCTTTTGCTGTTTTTGTGGTGTTATTTTGAAAGACCGCACTGGCTTCCACGTGAAGAATGAGTTTCTTGGGAGCAGGGCCGAGAGCTCACAGGAAGTCTTGTCAGGAGTGATTGTGTTTATCCAGTGGGGAGCTGATGGTAGCTTAGACCAGTGAGGAAGGGGAGAAGTGGTCTTTGGTTTACATATGCTTGAAAATACCTTTTTTATTCTCATAGGTGCCAGGTAATAGCCTTAAAGAATGATGCTAGCTCGAAGATTGGAGGTGTAGATAATATGGTCAAGGTCAGGGGTGTTCAGTATGGTGCTGAGGATTGCCCTGCACATTTGGGCTCATAGTTCCACAGTCAGAACTTTGAAAGAGGATTTTCTATGTAATTCATTCATTTTCTTTTTTCTTTTTTCTTTTTTTTTTTGCGGCACCAGGGATCAAACTCACAACCTCGCGCCTGCCAGGACAGGCACTTAAGCCACTGAACCTAACTCCTGGCCCTAGTTTTTGAGGCAGGGTCACATTATGTAGCTCAGGCCGGTCTTGCGCTCGCCTTGTAACTCAAGCCGGCCTGGAACTCACAACGTTCCTCCTACCTCAGTCTCCCAAGTGCTGGGATTAAAGGCGTGCGCCACCATGCCCGGCTCTAATTCATTCATTTTCTGACCTGCAACCTGAGATGGTTTGCATATCTTTTTCCATAATGGAAATCTGGTATTTATTTATTCACTTATTGCTCTGGGATTGAATCTAGACCTTTATAATGAGCTGCATCCCTAGCCATTGATTGATTGATTGATTGATGGTGTGTCATTATTTGCCCAGGCTGAGTTTAAGCTTGTGATCCTCTTGCCTCCCACAGTGCTGGGATTACAGGTGTCTACCACCACTCCCAGGTGGAAATATTTTAATTTAAAACTTTTCCTAGGGAGAATATGTTTTATCGTACTTATTTTATTATTATTAGTTTTTTTTTTGTTTTGTTTTTTTTTTAACACGGTCTCACTGTACTGGGTTTTGGGATTACAAATGTTAAGTTTATGGTCAGGGTTTCTGTAGACTTACCAGTGTCCCCACATAAATCCCTGAACTCTGGCAGGCCCTGTTGCTGGGCCAAAGGAGTCAACTGTGAAGGGTTCTCCTTGGACTTTGCATTTTTACTGTGAGGATGGGATAGGGTAGAGAGCTAAAGAGAACTTCTGAAACAGCTGGGATTGGTGTGCTTCTCAGCTGGACCTGATGCTGTGTATAACTTAATTCCTTACTGTTTCTGGCATCTGTTTCCAAAGGTGTGTCATTTTGTTTTGTGTCATAAGGATCAAAATTTCTCCTAGAAAAGGTTCAAAATTTGGAAATATTGCATTGAGTATTAAATAGGGGTAGGTGAAAGTTGAGAAAGGAAGATAGAAAATGAAGAGAAAGTATAGGTTTGTAATGACTTCTTCAGATGAGCTATCCTTAGTTTAGCTTTTTTATTGTGTCATGCTCATTTTTGGCACACCCACACTTCCATGTTTATGTTTGGGGAGAAAAATCATGCTTTTGTTGAAGAAAAGGTATTTCAGAATAATTGTACATACATGCTTTTGATCATGAACTTGTAATGGGTTAGCAAGAATTTGGGCTGTATTTGGACAGAGGGGAATCAAGGATGACTGTTTCTTACCTTCTTCACCTTTTGGGCTTTGAATGCAGCCCTTTGTTCTATTTCCTCCCCTTTTCATTTCTTGTGTTCCACTGAGGTTAGCAGAATGGCTTGTGGTAGGGTAGCAGGTTTAGTAACTTTAGAAGAGGAAGGAGCAGCTACCCTCATAAGGGAGCTGCCCGCATAGACACCTGTGTTGCTCCTGGCATTATGTAACAATAAAGTTAATGAGAACTACAATTACAGGACACCTGAGTCCAGAGCAGCCCCCACCACCAAGTGAGACTCATTAACAGAATTAGAGATGTTAATTCATTCAATCCTCTGATAATTTTCCTACCACTTGTCTAGGAATTAAGTGGACTAGTTATTTCTGATCATTTTTGCTCTCTTCTATGTCACGACACAGAAATTCAGCTTCCTGCCTGTTCTGGAAGTTGCAGTAATAGCAGATACACAGAACGGCACCACATCGAGTTGTATGGTAAAAGTGAAGCCTGCAGGGATAGAGCTGCTTTGCTTTGGGGCCAGCCCTGGGGAGCAGAGCCACCTGTGAGGTTCTTTGTTCGTATACTGCTGACAACATTTAATGAGTTGGTGTTAGTTTAAGATTTGGACAATGAGTTGTTCCAATAATAGTGACTTTGGCCTCAGATTATAGTGTAGCTTGGTTTTTCTCTAAAAAACACCTTTGAGATTTGTATAGTATTTTTTTTTTTTTTTTTGCGGCACCTGGAATTGAATTCACAACCTCACACCTGTCAGACAGGCGCTTAAGTCACTGAGCCAAATTCCCGGCCCTGGTTTTTTGAGGGAGGGTCGCACTGTGTAGCTCAGGCTGGCCTTGCGTTCACATTGTAGCCCAAGCCGGCCTCGAACTCACAACGCTCCTCCTACCTCAGCCTCCCAAGTGCTGGGATTAAAGGCGTGTGCCACCACGCCCGGCTCTAGTATTTGGATTTAATTTTTATTTATTTTTCTTTTTTACCACTCCCCCGAACCCCATTTTGTTTTGAGACAATGTCTTGCTTTGTTGCCCAGACTTGCCTTCGATTCCTGGACTCGAGAGATCCTCCCACCCCAGCCTCTCTGGGTGCTGGGAATATGGACAATCACCATGGTACCCAGCTGGATTTAGTTTTTACTTCGAGTGAGAGGTTTGACAGTCTGATGGTATCTATAGAGTTAATGGTATGGTTGGGAAAATGAGTGACAGTGTTTTTAAATGTGACACTTGTATTGGAGGGAGATTATGATGCACATTTTTCATATAAGGAATGGAACCAGTTTGTCCCCACTGGTATCTGAACATAGACTGCTGAGAATACAGTTTTTGTACATTTTGTAGCTTTGTGACAGTCCAGAGAAGTGCTTCTCTTCCTCCATGGGGTCCTTCCTCAGTGGGTGAATGGTGGTAGGTAGTTGATTGCAATAGCAGCTTCCTTCAAGGTATGTAGTGTACATGCAGATGTAGCTGGGACTATTCCATGAGGAGTGAAAGCCAGCCTGGGTTTGGGTGTGTGGTGATAAAATTGTGAATTTCATTTTGATATAATCAGGAAAGTAAACTTTAAGTGAAATAGATTTAGTTAATTTAAATTCATCCCATGTAAAGATCCAATTTTGAAATTTTTTAAAGATCAAGCATGTTATTTTTGAGACTATTTCTAATGTAAGAAAATACGGTGTTATATTTAAAGTTGCAGTTCAAGAGTAAGGTTTTTGTTATACACTTTTTCTTGTTTGTTTGGTGAGGGCTAACAAACCCAGGACTGCCGTAGGTATGCCAGACACACACTTTACCACTGAGCTATACCTCCAGTTCCTAAATTTGTACGCTTTCGAAATGCTTATTCTGAGTTCTTTTTAAAAATTAATTTTATTGGTATATGTTTGCATATTGTGGCATATTGTACTTATATTTGGTTCCCTAGCTTCCCTTCTCCCCTTTCCCAGCTCCAAAAAGTCAGCCTCCCTATTTCTTGTCATCTTTTCTTTATTTTACTTTTAAATTTATTTTTACAGTGAGTTTCTCATATAAGCAAAACTACACAATATTTAATCTCTGTGTCTAATTTAATTCACTTTATGGTCTCATGATTCATTCATTTTATTATATCACTAAAATTTGTCCTTTATGATTGATATGTATGTTTTCTTTTATTCATTCATGTGTCGATGACATCTAAGCTGTTTCAGTAGTTTAGCTATTGTGAATTGTGCTGCTGTAAACATGAGTACACATGTATCACTATATATTATATGTTTTTTTTTACCTTTTTTTTTGTACTGGGGTTCGAACTCAAGACCTGGTGCTTACCAGCCAGGTATTTTCGCCACTAAGCTAAATGCCCTGGCGTTTTTGGGGCAGGGGAATCCCTGAAATTTTAATTTTTAGTTTTTTGAGGAATCTCCATACTGATTTCCATAGTGGTTGTACGGTACTCATTTAATTATCACCAACAGCGTACAAATGGAATCTCAGAGTTGTTTTGATTTGCATTTCCCTGATGACTAATGCTGAACATTCTTTTCATCTTCTTATTGGCCATTTATACTTTTTTGAAATATGCCTGTTTGTTTCATTTGTCTATTTGGGTCATTTGCTTTTTACTTGTAGTTTTTTTATTCTTTTTTTTGTTTTGTTTTGTCTTTTTTTTGAGACAGGGTCTCGTTACGTAGTTCAGGCTGGTCTTGAACTCACTATGTAGCTCAGGCTGGCCTCGAACTCATGGCAACCCTCCTGCCTCTGCCTCCTGAGTGCTGGAATTACAGGCGTGTGCCACCATCCCCTGCTTAATTTTTTTAATTATTTATTCTAGCTATGCGTCCTCTATGACAGGAGTAGTCAGCAAAAATACTTTCCTTTTCTGTAGGCTGTCTCTACTCTGTCAATTATTTCCTCTGTTGTGTAGGTTTTCCATTTAATATAATCCCATTGTTATTTCTTGTATAATTAGAATTTTGTTCAGAATGTTTTTGCCTATGCCTGTGTCTTTCCAGTTTTTCTTCCGGCAGTTTCAGTGTTTCTATGTCTAGGTCTCTTACTTGTTTTGATGTGATTTCAGTATAGGTGAAAGATATGGGTCTAGTTTCATTCTGCTTATGAATAACTGGTTTTCCCAGTGCCATTTGTTCAGTGGGCTAGTTTTTCTCCAGTGTGTGCTTTTAGCACTTTGTCCAAGGTACATGGAGTAGTTGCTGTGTCTTGTATTCCATTGATTTATATGACCATTTTTGTGCTAGTACTGTGCTGTTTTTATTACTGTAGTGTCACAGTATGCCTTGAAATCTAAGATTGTGATGCCTCCTACTTTGCTCTTTTTGGTCAGGATTGCTTTGGCTAAGGCTGGGTCTCTTGTGATCCTTCATAAATTTTAGAATTTTTTTCCTGCCTAGTTCTGTGAAGAACCTTGTTGGCATTTTGATTGGACTCACATTAAATGTATGTATTATTTATGGCATGATCATTTTGATGATATTAATTCCACCTGTCCAGGAATAGGTTAGTGACTGTCCTCTATAATATCTTTCTTCAGAGTTCTGTAGTCTTCATTTACCTCCTTGGTAAAGTCGATTTCTAGAAGTCTTTCACCTCCTTGGTAAGGTTGATTACTAGGTATTTAATTTTTTTGGGAGATACTGTGATTGATTGTTTTCCTGATATCCCTCTCAGTGGGTTCATTATTGGTACGAGAATGCTGTTACTTTTTCTCTGTTTTTTTTGTTTTTGTGACAGGGTCTTGCTATGTGGTTCACAGTTGGCCCTGTACTCACTTTATAGCCCAGCCTGGCCTTGAACTCATGGTGATCTTCCTGCCTCAGCCTCTTGAATGCTGGGATTATAGGCATATACCACCACATCTGGCTACTATTGATTTTTGTGTGTTGATTTTGTGTTCTGCTACTTTTCTGAATTTATTGGCTTTAAGAAACTTCTGGTGAGGTTGTGTGGGTCTTCTGTGGGAAGTGCCACATCATCTGCAAATGGTTTGACTTCTTCTTTTCCTGTTCATATTTCTCTTATTTCTTTCTCTTGCTTGATTGCCTGCTTTATTTTGAATAGGAGTGGTGAGAACAACCTTCGTGTTGTTCTGATTTTAGAGGAAATGCTTTCAGGTTTTCCCCATTCAGTATGATACTGGCTGTGGGTTTATTATATATGACTTTTATTTGAGGTAAGCTCTTTCTTTCTATGCCTATTTTCATCAGGGCTTTTTTTTTTGGTATTAAATTATCAGGGTGTTGGATTTTGTTCAGTGCCTTTCTGAGTCCATTGAGATGGTCTTCTGATTTTTATCCTTGATCCTGTTTATATGATATACTGTATTTATTAATTGACATATACCGTATTATACCATCTTACATCCCTGGGATGAGGCTGACAATCATGATGTATGATCCTTTTAAAAAATTGTTGCATTTTGTTTGCAAGTATCTTGTTGAGGACTTTTATATCTATGTTCATCAAGTATATTCACCTTTTGGTTTTTTTTGTTGTTGTTGTTTTTTGTTACTGTTGTTCTTGTTGAGTTCTTCGGTTTTGGATCAGGGTGATGTTGGCTTCATAGAATGAGTTTGGCATTGTTTCTTCCCTTTCAGTTTCACAAAAGTCCTTCTCAAGTTCTGGTAAATTTCAGCAGTGAATCCATCAGGTCCTGGCTTTTTCTTAGATGGTGGAGTTTTATTGTCTCAGGTATTGCTCTGGTGAAGGTTTTTATGTATTCTTGGTTCTCATTTGGTAAGTTCCATGCATCTAGAAATTTATCCATTTCTTTCAGATTCTCCAATTTATTGGAATATAAATTTTGAAAAAAATTTTTTAATAGTCCTTTGAATTTCAGCACCTTGTAATTCTACCTTTTTCATTTCCAATTGCACTGATGTGAGTCTTTTCTTTCCTTTTGTTGAGTTTAGAGATTTTGTTTATCTTTTCAAAGAATCAACTCCTCTTTTTTGATTTTTTTTTTTTCAGCAACGGGGAATGAACTCACAACCTCGAGACTGTCAGACAGGCACTTAAGTCACTGAGCCAAACTCCCGGCCCTGGTTTTTTGAGGCAGGGTCACAATGTGTAGCTCAGGCTGGCCTTGTGCTTGCGTTGTAGCCCAAGCTGACCTCCAACTCACAATGCTCCTCCTACCTCAGCCTCCCAAGTGCTGGGATTAAAGGTGTGTGCCACCATGCCTGGCTTTGTTTTTTGAATTTTTAAGGAGAATCTGTTTACATTATTTTCTACAGTATAAACAAAATTTCTTCCATAATATGATAAACATCCATTCAGTCAGCTTTTTTATAGTCACTAAATTAAATTTAGATTTTGCCTTAAATATTACAGAATCCATCCATGTTGTTGGAATTTCGGTCTTACCTGATACTGTGGTATTTCTCTGAATGGTAATTCTGATCAGTGACTAAATTCCTAGTTTTTGGTATTCAGGTATTTTTCTTGATCATGGTCCCTGGATCCATAATTGCCAGACTGTTCAGTGGACTTATAATAAACTTTCAAGAAGAAGGGCGATTTCTTGTTTATTATTTGCCTGAAATTTTGGCTTGTGTTTGCTTATAAAACAAAAAATATGCTCCAAAAATGCCCACAAGCTTAGCCACTAAAATTCTCTTAAAGATCTTCTTTGCCAGTGGTTCTATGGTGTGGATCAGAGGTGGCAAACCTATGGCATGAGCATTATTGTGTTTTTCTTTTGAGGCAGATGTTAATGTACACGCTGTTTTTTCTTAACTAACATCTCAGTGTACAGGTTTAACTGCAGTGTTGGCACTTAGCCATGAATGAGTGAGTTTCGGGGTGCAGTTTGGCCTCTAAAAGGTTCGCCATTGCTGTTGTGGAACATCCTGAGGTGTGCGTGTTTGGCAGCATATGCTCCTAAAAGAACCCACTCTTTGGTAGATTCATTAATTGTTTGTGTTATTTTTTTAGCCCCAATTTCATCTCTGATCTTTATAATTTCATTCCTTCTATAAATTTTGGACTTGGATTGGTCTTATTTTTCTTGGGACTTGAGATGCATCATTATGTTATTTACCTGGTCTCATTCTGTTTTTCTGATGTGGGCACTCACTGCTAAAACTTCTCTCTTAGGACTGCTTTCATTGTGTCTCACAGGATCTGGAATGTGGCATTGTGGTTGTCATTTAATTCCAGGCATTTAAAAATTTCTTTCGTTATACCTTCTATGACCCATTTATTGTTTGAGAATGTATTACATTTTTAATCTCTATATGTTTATGCAGTTTCTGTGATTTCTTTTGCTCTTAATTTCTAGTTTTATTCCTTTATGATCTGAGAGGCTAAAGACATTGTTTCGGTTCTTTTGTATTTATTTATTTATTTAATTTTTATTTTTTGGTACCAGGGATCGAGCTCAACCTCACACCTGCCAGGCAGGTGCTTACACCACTGAGTTAAATCCCTGGCAGTTCTTTTGTATTTAAAAGTATGGACTAAAATACAGTCTACTTTGGAGAAAGTTTGATGGGCTGATGTTGTTAGATGAAATATTCTGTAGATATTAGTTAAATCTGTTTGCTCTGTCATGTGATTTAACTCTGGTGTTTGTTTTATTTTTAATATTTTTGGGGGTTTGATTGACTTGTTAGGGTATTAACAACCCCCGCTGCTATTCTGTCAGTTAAATTTGAATTATATATGTCTTTTGCCCCAGTAATTTGTTAGTGGTGTCTATGTATTTATTGTAAATTTTTTTTTTGTGGCACCGGGGATCGAACTCAGAACCTCATGCCTGCCAGGCAGGTGCTTAAGCCACTGAGCCAAACTCCCGGCCCTAGCCGGGCGTGGTGGCACACGCCTTTAATCCCAGCACTCGGGAGGCTGAGGTAGGCGGAGCGTTGTGAGTTCGAGGCCGGCTTGGGCTACAACGCGAGCGCAAGGCTGGCCTGAGCTACATAGTGCGACCCTGCCTCAAAAAAAACCAGGGCCGGGAGTTTGGCTCAGTGCCTTAAGCACATGCCCTGGCAGGCACGAGGTTGTGAGTTCAATCCCCGGTGCTGCAAAAAACAAAACAAAACAAAACAAAAACAAACTCCCGGCCCTAGATTTTTGAGGCAGGGTCGCACTATGTAGCTCAGGCCGGCCTTGCGCTCATGTTGTAGCCCGAGCCGGCTGCTGTCTTAGTTACTTTTCACTCGTTGCTGAGACAAAATACCTGATGCCCAAAATTAGGGAAGGAAAGGTTTATTCTTACAGTTTCTCGGGAGTTTCAGTCCATTAGTTGGCTCCAAGTCAGCATGGGGTGGCGGGGCTACAGTTCATGGTGGCTGCAAGCCACAAGGCACACTGGCAAGAGAGAGAGGAGGCGGAAGCAGAAGCAAACAAGAGGAAGACCCGCCTTCCCTTACATTGTATGTCGGCTCCCCCGCTGGGTGGGCACAGCACTCACATTGCCAGACAACAAACCAATAACAAACTGATAACTCAGCCCCATCAAAATTATATGAGGACTTGAGGGTACATAGCATATTACCCGATACACATGCCCACCAGAAGATGTGCACTAAAGTAACAGCATTATTTACAACAATCAATAAACCAAAGTTGGTAAACTATAGGTCACCCACTTGTGAAAAGATTAATATTTATGTAAGGGAATACTGAATAGGAATGAGAATCCATGAACTTCATCACATTTAAATCTCACAAAATACTGAAGGAGATAAAAACAAATCTCAAAGAATATATACTATATGATTACATGTTTGTACATTTAAAGAACTTAGGTAGGGATGCATACCCACACCCAAAACCAGAAGACAGTAAAGAAATGATTACCTTAAACACACTGATAGTGATTGTCTCTGGACCAGAGGGATGTGTTTGGAAAAGGGTCCTTGAAAGGCTTTTGGAATTCTGGCAGTATTCCCCTTTTATACCTGGGCTCTCGATACTCTGGTATTTTCTTTCTAAAAATTCACATAGTATATATTTGTCACTTACATTTTCAGTGTGAGTTTTATATTTTTTGAAAATATTTTTCTAAAGATTTGTCTTAACAAAATCCAAACAGCTTCTAAGTTGGAAACATTTTGAGCTGTAAATCATGACTTACTTCCAGCCTTTATCCTTTTTCATTTTAAGTTGTATGAGTATTTTTGACTGTGATATTTTAGAATCTTTTCACTGTTAGTAATTAAGCGCTACTGTTTTCCACTGTGAGAAAACAGTGGTGTGCTAAGCCACCTCATACTGGCGAGGGAGAGTTGATAGTACACATCTCTTTCTAGCATGTTTAGTGATTGGTAGATTCAAATTGGCCAGTGTGGGAGTAGGTATGCTGTGGAAATGGGCCAAAGCTACAAAGCTTCACTGATCTTCTCAGGAACTGGTTTTCAGATGTGTGTTAGTATTTCACTATGCTATTTGCCATGTTGTATAAGAGATCTATAAAGAAAAATAGTATCAACTAAATAAATGTTTTATTTATCTCATTAATGCAAATGGCAAGAGTTATTTCAGATAAAATTCACTAAAATGAACTTCTTCAAGGAAGAAATTTTATAAATAAATGTATATATAAAATTTTCTAGTGAAAGATAGGGTAACAGTGGCTCAGTGTGAGTTCTGGTGTTTTATTGTTTCAGTTTGAATTTCTGTTCAGCTTGTCTAGCTATTTATACTTCAGCAAATTATTTCTTGTCTTTAACTTTTATCATTAAAACTGTTAATAATACCAGCAAAGAATCAGTTAATACAAGCACAATATTGGATATAGTGAGTGCTCAAATTTTTGTTAAAAATAATTTCCTTATTGCAAATTTTTAAAATATATTCTTCATAGAGAGACTGAGAAATTCTTTAGTTGCATTCTATTGGAATATAAGTGCTAAATAACTACTCGAAATACCTTCAAGATGATATTTTATTATTTTATTTTTAGGTGATTCCTCCTAAGGAATGGAAGCCAAGGCAATGCTATGATGACATTGACAATTTGCTTATTCCAGCACCAATTCAGCAGATGGTCACAGGGCAGTCAGGACTGTTCACCCAATACAACATCCAGAAAAAAGCCATGACCGTGAAGGAGTTCAGGCAGCTGGCTAACAGTGGCAAGTGAGTAGATTCAATCTGCTGTTTGTGACTACTACAAATATATGTGTGATCACGATGAGGAGCTAAAAATGAAAAACAGGAATCTCATATATTTCTTTTAGTTCTTATTTGACTGTGTTTTGCTCTTTAGCTGGTTGCCTACTAACAGTTTGTAGCTAAAGAAGTTGTTCCATACCTTGTTACCTCATTATAGCTATAAATGGGTCTTTCTATAATTTAGTTGATGAGTTTTTGATTCTACACAATTCATGTTTTTTAGGCAAACTTTTCTTCACGTGACGGTGTTTAAGCCACACACATATCCCTGGCCCTGAAAATTAGTAATGTTAAAATAAAATCTTGAATGAATTAGAAGGTCACCATTATTAGTTATTTATTGTTGTGTAGGAAATTATTGCAACTTTTAGTAACTGAAACCAACTCATTTTTATGAAGGTCAGGCCTCTGGGAGTGGCCTGGCTGGGTGCTTCTGGCTCACAGGCTCATGAGGTTGTTCTTAGAAGTTGCCGTGGCTGCTGACATCTGCACATTTGACTCTCTGGAAGAACTTCAGCAGTGCTCCCTTGTGAGCCTGTTGGTTGGAGCCCTCAGTGCTTTGTCACGTGGGCTGCTCTTTATGTTGCAGCAGCTTGTTTCTTCTGGAGCAAGCGGCACAAGAAGGGTGCCATCAAGGTGAAAATCACAGTGTCTTCCCATATTTGTTCCATGACGGTTGCCAGGTGCAGTCTATGCTGAAGTCTATACCCTTTCCCCTCCTCCTCTCCCCACTTCCTTTTCTCTCCCTCCCCTCCCCTCCCTTTCTCCTCCCCTTTTCCTCACCCTTTCCTCTTCTACCTTCTCCTCCTTCTCCTGTCTCTTGAGACAGGGTTTCACTACGCAGTTCAGGCTGGCCTTGAACTCACTTTGTAGCCCTGACTGGCCTTAAACTTGCAACAATCTTCCTGCCTCAGCCTCCTGAATGCTGAATTTACAGGTGTGCATCAGCATGCCCAGGTAAAGTTCTACTTCTCACAAAGAGGATTATTGAAGAATTTGTGGATATATTTAAAAATTATCAAATATATTCTAGATGATAGTCCTCTGTCTGAAGAATGTCAGGCAAAATTTTTTCCCACTCTGTAGGTTGCCTCTTCACTCTGTTGGTTGTTTCCTTTGATGTGTAGAAGCTTTTTAGTTTGATTTGATCCTGTTTGTTGATTCGTGGTATTATTTCTTGTGCCATTGGTATTCTCTTCAGAAAGTCCTTGCCTATGCCTGTGTCTTCAAGAGTTTTGCATATTTTATCTTCTAACAGGTTAAGTGTTTCTGTTTTAACATTTAGGTCTTTGATCATTTCAGTTTCAAGCATCATATTAATAGTGACACATACAAACCCGTGTTTATAGCAGCACAATTAAATAGCCAATATGTATATCAACAGATGAATGGATAAAGATGTGGTATTTATACAGAGTGCAGTACTACTCTGCCATAAAGTAGGATAAACTTGAGGCATTTGTGGGTAAATGAATCCACCTTGAGACCGTAATTTTTTTTTTGTGTGTGCCAGGAATTGAACTCACGACTTTGTGCTTGCCAGGCAGGTGCTATGCTGCTGAGCTATATCCCTGGCCCCGAGACCATAATGTTAAGTAAATAAATCAGACATACAAATTTCAGTATCCCATGGTTTCTCTTATATAAGAAACTCACAATATAAATAAAGAGCAAAATAAAGGATAGATAATTGGAAGTTGAGACATCTTTTTCAAATGAGAAGGAAATGAGATAGAGTTGGGAGAGGGAAGGAAGGGAAAAAGGATTAAAAAAACAGAACTGAAGAAAAAAAAGAAATAGCTTTTTCAAACAGGAATGGGATCAAGAGTTGGAGCAGGGAGGAACTGAAGGGAAAGGGGACAAAAAAGAATTAAAATGTGTTATGTACATGAACAAATTCCCCATAATAAATGTAATCATTATATACTAATAAAAACACATAATCAAATAAAACAATAAAAATCATTACTTTTGATACGGTAGTTAAAGCCCCAGATAAAGACATGAATCTGACATAAACCAGCCGAAACCCAGATGATCGAACAATATAGTTATCCATATTCTCCAGATGGGCATGAGTGACATGAAGTCTTTGTGTGGATTTAGCTACCATCATTTTTGTGGGGGAGAGTTGTTGAGACAGTGTCTTACTGTGTAGTACAGGCTGACTTTGAACTTGCTAAATAACAGGTAGCCTCAAACTCACGATCCTTGTGCTACAGGCTTCCAAGGGCTGGAATTACACCACACTTGGTATAGCCACTAAACTTGAAAAAAAAATACTATATTTGACATAGTACAGTAAACACATATTGATATGGAACTTGAAGACTCTTATCTTTCTGTGTTAAGTTCCTACTGTGGAGTATTCTGGCTATTCCAAGAATTTTATAATTTCAAACTCCTTTGAGTTTTTTGGAAGGCATTGGTAGTTTCCTATTCTTTCAGATCTCGTCAGAATATGAAACTTTTGGGCTGGGAATACAGTTCAGTGGTAGAGAGCTTGCCTAGCTTGTGCAAGTCCTTGACAGTGCAATGCTATTGAAACTAGAATGCAGAGAAAGTTTTACCTATACTATATCTAGTATACACCATTTACTGTACTCTGCTCTCCATCTCATAGTATCCGCTTCTGGTGTTGCTCTTAAAGTGTTCATTGAGTGGGACTTCTGCTTGGGTACCTTGATATTTTCAGGAGTAACTTATACTTGAGTAATCATTATATTTACTAAAAACATTAGTTAATACTCTTGATAATCAGAAGTGCTACAGGAAAGGTACAAAATGTGGTTTAGAAGGAAGATGAGAAGGCTTCAGTGATTGTTAGGAATGGAAAAGTTTCATTTTGTAGGTGCTGTCCAGGTGGATTTTTAAAGGATGGTCAGAATAATTTTTACAAGTTACAAAAGTAACACGTTTATTTAAAAATTCAAAAACTATAGAAATATGTTAAATATTAAATATAAGTTAAATATGAATATTGATAGGGACAATCATGGTTAATTATACATGATGATTCTAAATACTAAGAATTGAGCCTTGAAGTTCTATATTCTCTTGTCATAGAGACAGTTTGATAATTACTACTAGCCCTTTTGATTATCCTGCTATGAAATCTATTTTGTTTTCTTTTTTTTTTTTTTTTGCGGCACTGGGGATTGAACTCACAACCTTGTACCTGCCTGACAGGTGTGTAAGCCGCTGAGCCAAACTCCTGGCCCTGGTTTTTTGAGGCAGGGTCACACTGTGTAGCTCAGGCCGGCCTTGCGCTCGCGTTATAGCCCAAGTGGACCTCGAACTCACAACGCTCCTCGTACCTCAGCCTCCCGAGTGCTGGGATTAAAGGCGTGCGCCACCACGCCTGGCCGAAATCTGTTTTCTATTGTGAGGGAATTTATGTTACTAGGACTTAATTTTATTCACATCTCTGTTCAGTTTTTCCCTGATTGTACATTGACTCTTCCTGAAGATAGTCCTGCAGGTGGCATTGTCTGTTCTCTGCACACATACTGTTTAATGCCCATAGTATGTGGGTTATGATAGATGTACAATACATGTCAATTAAATAAAGTGTCATGAAAACTAAAATGTAGCTCAAGTGGCATAAATTATTGGCAGATTATAAAGGTTTATTGACAGAATGTACCTTTTTTTTATTTTTTATTTTTTGGTGGATGGGAATTGAACATAGGCTCTTTACGTTGAGCTACACCTCAGCCCTTTTTGTTAATATTTTTTATTTAGAGACAAGATCTCACTAAGTTGCTAAGGTTGCCCAGGCTGAACTTGAACTTGCCATCCTTCTGCCTCAGTCTCCCAAAGTGCTGGAATTACAGATGTGTAACAACACACCTGGCTCAAAGAGTGTACATTTCTTGGTATTATTTTTCTTATTTTTTATTTTTATTTTTTGTGACAAGGTCTTGCTGTGTAATTTATGCTGACCTTGAACTTGTAGAGATCCTCCTGCCCTAGCCTCCCAAGTGCTGGGATTATTGGCATGTGCCGCCACACCTGGCATGTTCTTGATATTCTGGAGTTAAAGTTGATTTTTATTTAAGAAAGAAACTTTTTTTATCTTTTTGAGACAGAGTCTCACTATGCAGTTCCGGCTGGCCTTGAGCTCACTTTGTAGCCCAAGCTGGTTTTGAACTCCCAACGATCCTCCTGCCTCAGCCTCCTGAGTGCTGGGATTACAGGTGTGTGCTGCCACACCCAGCTTAAAATTGATTTTTAAGTGTTCTTTTTAGTGTGAAGTTTAGCAATTATGGCGAGTAGTCTGAAAGATATTTCTGCATTGCATTTTTTTTCTTTTGAAATCAACTTATCTTTTTTTTGGGTTAATTTTATTATATGTTAAAATGCCTCTGAAGCTTATATTTTTATATTTCGTCTTCCATTTTATTTGGAAATTTATCTCAAATCCTAGTGAAACCAGAGGCGAGTTGAGGCCCTTGCTTGTTTGCAGTTGCACTGGGTTCATCTGGTCTACACAGTCCTCTGAAATGGCCCTGAGTGGGCTTGACTGTCATGGGGTTTCATCCTTCTCTGTCTCCTTAGTGAGTGCTTTTGTGTAGGTCCGCAGAATCTACACAATGTGCTTAGTATAAATAGTAGGAATGAGAGTAGGCTCATGTAGGTGACTGAACAACTTGATCCAAAGAAAACAAGAGACTTTCAACATAGCTGTAAGCTAAAAACTTGCAGAGATGAGTAATACACTCTTTTGTGTCGGCTGTGTTTCTGATCTGTGTTTCCTTCTAGGCCCCAAGATGTGTGCATTCTGTAATTATTTGATGGATCCCTGTCAGCAGCTCAGCTGCTTTTATCGCTGTTTTATAGAGACATAACTGCGTTCCAGGGAGACGCAGCTCCTTCTCCCATGTTGTATATCTTTAAAGGTCACGCCTGGATTTGGACGTGAAGTTTGGGCCTTCCTCTCGAGAGCTCTGTTACATGAGTTTAGGGTTCTGGGCAAGAAGGTGTGTGTGACCCAGTTTTGAGCAAATTGACATAGGGTGTGTAACAGCTGTAGGTGCTTGAGAGGTCCATTAGTGGTAGAACCTGCAGCCAGGATTCATCAGAATCAGGTACCAGCCAAGTGAACTGGTCACTGTTTAGTTTAGAATCAGCAGTTCTTTCAAATATTAAAGTAGGGCCGGGGATTTAGCTTAGTAGCCCAAGTGCTTGCCTGGTTAATGTGAGGTCGTAAGTTTGATCCCCAGTACCAAAAACAAAACAAAACAAAAAACAAAACAGAAAACCCCCACCAAAACCCAAAAAGCAAACCAGAAAAGCCCAATATTAGAGTATTTTATAAATTAACCTCAATGGACAACAGCAAGCACTTTCCCTTTTTGAGTTACAAATTTTTAGAACCGAAGAAGTTTCTCTAGAAGCCCTAATATAAAAGCATCTCTGCCACTTCTCCTCGGTTCTCTCCTGCATTCTGCTCTGGGGGATGGGGATGTGAACTTATGGTATTACCTGACACTGCCCCTGGTTAGCTTTGTTAGCTTGTGCTGGAGTTTCTGGTACTATAGGAACCTGCTGACAGAGTGGTGAAGTGTTGGCACCTTAAGAGTGCTTTCATGCCCATCATTTTCGTTTCTGGCTGTGTAGTAAATTTTAGTGTTCTGGGTAAATGAGAAAATTATTCTGTGTTACAAGTACGGTTGTCCAATTAAAACATTTGGTATTCTTGGTTATTGCATAACCAAGTGTAGTTCCATAGAACTAACATCTAAATGTCCAGCATGCTTCACAGGGATTGCTGCTGCTGCTAAACAACTTTGCTATTTTGTTCATTTTCTCAGTTTGTTTCTTTCTTTGCTTATTCATGAAGAAACACTTTTTTTGTGATAAGATTATTGTTAAAATTCAGATAATACAGAGAGGTAAGTGCTTTAATTTGTATGCAAGAAATAATCATAATACTAATTTGGTATAAGTTCTGGCCATTTAATGTACCATTAGTGGTATCACTTTTTACATCTATAGGATCATAGGATAGTAATCTGTAACCTGCTTTATTCACTCTGGAAGTATTTTGATGTTAGGACATAGAAACATATACTCTAAATTGGGTATAATGGTACATGTATATAATCCCAGCATATGAGAGGCTGAGCAGGAGGATCTCCTGGAATACATAGTGTGACCCTGTCTTCAAAACCAAAGCAATAGGAGAAAGATCTACTTTATGTTCTGTATGTATTCATTTATTTTTATTATTATTAGTACAGGTTTGCAGTACATAATTACGATCATCATGAGGAGCCAGTCCAATGTACACAATACTTCTTGATTTTTTTTACATTCCCTTCCCCTGCCTCACCTATGTTTGTATTTATTAGAGCTAATTATTAGTTGTTGGATATTAGCTCGTGTTTTCAGTAACTGCTCAGCAGGTGTCCTGGGTCATAGCCGTTGCACACATTTCTGTGTTGTAGGATGGATCTCTAGATTTTAATGCTGAGAGTGTGTATTTTTTGACTTAGGATATGTGCTGAAAAATTATATTCTGGAATGGTTGTACCAGTTTATACTACCAGTATGGTTGTATAAGAGATTTCATCTTTCCCCTTCCATTATTATGTTAAACATTGCTTATCTAATAATTGCACAGTGTTTTAGCATAGTTTTATTTTATTGGATTTAAAAAATTTTATTTTTTCAGACAATGTCTTGCTATGCAGCCCAGTTTGGCCTTGAATTCACTATGTAGTCTGGGCTGTCCTCAAACTCATGATCCTCCTGCTTCAGCCTCTTGAACACTGGGATAATATAGGTGTGTGCCATTGCACTTGGCTACTTTATTTGATTTTTAGTGAGGTGGTCTTTTGTCAAAATTTCTATAAATGTTATGTCTTTTACATATAAATCTGTAAACTATTATTATTGATTGATTGATTAATTAATTGTAACAGAGTCTTGATATGTAGTTCAGGCTGGCCTTGAACGCACTATGTAGCCCAGGCGGTCCTTCGAACTCACAGTGATCCTCCTGACTTGGCCTCCCAAGTGCTGGGATTTACTGGCATGCGCCACCATACCCAACTAAAATTTTCTTGTATAACTGGTTAAAGATTTTGGAAATACTTTAAATGCTAAAACAATGACTTTTGAACTAATTTTCTTTTCTTGTTATTGACACTTTTATGAAAGTATTTTTCTTACTCATAGAGGCTATGAAGTGATCATACAGGATTACTTAGTAATAATCTTAAGAGTACTCAGATTATCTGTGATCAGTACATTTGTATATTTATTTGTTTGATTTGACAGCATGGGTGCCTGCAATATTTTCATTTTGATAGAGTTTTGTTTAGAAAGTGATTAAATCAGATGTTGGGAAGAATTTTAAAATCATCTTACACAATTGGTTTGTGTTTTTTTTCCTTCTTGTTCATTTATCTTTTGTAGATATTGTACCCCAAGATATTTGGACTATGAAGATTTGGAGCGCAAGTACTGGAAGAATTTAACTTTCGTGGCACCCATCTATGGTGCAGATATTAATGGGAGCATATATGATGAGGTATATTTATATTTGTAGTAGATTTTGTAAAGGATAATATGATGGTACTGTTTCTGTTGACGTCTTAGACAGCTAAAGAATAGTCATTTGTTGTGCATAATGCCTCACAGTCCAGGAGGAAGTACAGACTCATTATTAGGATTTCTGCAGCTTGTATTTTTTATTTTGAAAGAGGGTCTTACTCGGTTGCTCAGACTTGCACAAGGAGTGATAGCAATTGGCGTGGTTTATTTTTATTTTATTTATTTTTTGAGACAGGGTCTGGCTTGTAGTTCAGACTGGCTTGAACTCACTGTGTAGCCTGGCTTAGAACTAGTGGTGTGCACCCTGTCTCAGCCTCTTGAGGCTTCCTGCAGGCGTGAATCACCTCACCCAGATAAGGCTGGCTTTAGAAGAAAACCTTTTTCCAGTTTACTCCTTCTGGTAGCAATGTTCTTAAATTTCCCGTTTCTCCACTTCCTAACTCTTGATATTGTCAGTCTTCTGATTTTGGCTGTTTTGTTGGGTATGCATCGTAGTGTCTTGGGTTTTCAAATTGCATTTTGGGGTCTTTTCCTTGGTTTATTGGCTGTTTGGATTTCCTCTTTAGTGAAACATCTATTTAAGACCCTTGTTCACTTATGTCTTTGTTATACTTATGTTATTGCTTTATATTTCTTTTTTTTATTTTAGAAACAAAAAAATAAAAACAAGGATACAGAATTTGAAAACAAAATAATACGAAATTAACACTGGTTAATATGTTGTGTATTGTTATCCTCAAAGTAGTTGCTCAGATTACAAGTTGTAGAAATGAAAAGATGGTCAAACAATTGAACACTGAAAACACAAACTGTTCTTTTTGATGAACTAATAGAGATTATTAGTATAGTTATCTATCTATATTTCTTTATATATTATAGATATGAAGTAGTAGCACAATTTTCAGATTTTTTTGTATAGATTTATAATTGTTGGTTATTAGTATTAAAATTTTTTTTTTGAAGATGGACTGATTATTAGACAGCATTGTGGAATTACTGTTGAATTAGGTGTAATAGTGATATGATGGCTATGTAATTTTTTTGTAACTGATTGAAGATGGACATGGAAATGTATTAGGTGAAATAGCATGAGGGCTAAGATTTGTTTTTAAAATTCTTTAGAAAACAAACAGTGAGGGATAGAAAATAGGCAACTACTTACAGTTGAAATTAGATGGATATATTGTGCTTTAAGTTGAAAAAAGGTTTTTTTTTTTAAATCTTTTTGGTTTTTATTAGTAAATAACCTCTGATGAAAATTTATTGTTTATTAAAGTAACTTTTACTGACATAGGAAAATTGAGAAACATAGAAAAACCTAAAGCAAGTAAAAATTGCTTGTAAGCTTACTAAGCAGAAATAGCTTCTTTATACAGTCCTTTCCTTTTGATCTTTTGTGTGAGTGTATGTATGCATACAAGCGTATGTTTGCGTATGTGTGTTTCTTGCTGAGGAGCCATGGAGGTTTTAGCCAGTTTTTTAGTTTTTGAAGCATTTGCAACATTGCTTTCCAGAAGGATCTTTCATTTTACTCTAGCACCAGCATATCTGGACTACCAGTTTTAAATTATTCTTTGGATTAAGCAGTTGATACTCTTTTTTATGGTATTTCAGTTTCAGGAATTATTTACTTATTTATTTTTTAATGATAATGTATCTCTTAAAAGTTTAACGTGTTGTTGTTACTAGTATTTGGGAGATTGAGCAGTTGTATATGATAAAAGCAGGGGTCTAGGAAAGAGTCTGAGAACAGCTCCTCCTGCCTAGAGTACTGTCTGGGAAGGGAACTGTATCAAGGAGAACATGTAGGAAGTGAGCAGTGATAAAAGGCCGTGGGCAGATGCCAGTGGGCTTACTGAAATGTGTGTGAGTTTGGTGTTTTTAGATGATGCCATCAACAGAACGACTTCATTTCTTTCAGCACTAACCTTGTCTAGATCCCAGTTTCACAATGTATCGTGTATTAAATGGCACCTTGCTTGTGCCATTATGAATTGTGTGGAATTTCCAGGGATGGTGAGGCAGAGTATATATTACTGGAGTTTAAATACTTGATGAAACTTGGATCCCAAAGAATTTAATTGCTTTTCTAAAGTTACAAGCTAGTAGAAGGAGTGCTGTATGCTCTTATCCCCTGCAGCAGTTTTAGAGAGGCAGTCATGCATTGTCAGTCTCATCCTGTGGAAATGTGTCAGACAAGGTCTCTGTCAACTCATGTTGCCCCCAAGCTAACCGTCTGTTTGTACCTTCTCCATGGTGTCTTTTGGGTGGTATCGTGGCAAATGCTTAGGCCTCTGAGAGGAAGAATAAGCTGAGGGACTACTCAGATCCTAGGCTGAGAAGTTGCATGTCTGATTGCTCCAAAATTAAAAAAAAATTTTTTCAAATCACCTCTTTGGGTCATTTACCTTTTCATTCCTCTCTTAATGCACATATAACTAAGAGAAGCTAAGTATTTAGGGTCATTTTCAGAACAGTTACCATAAAAATGTTCTATACTTTATATTTGATGATAAAATAGTATAATAATTGTCTGCAAAGACTACTGTACTTATCAGTTTATTGGATGCATTTGAACACCAGTATTCTTTGGCATGGCTTCAAGGGAACATTGACTTTAGACTTCAGATTTGAGTAACTTTAGTCATTAAAAGCCAATGAACAAAATCCAATGGTTTGTAAACATGCGGTTTTAAAGCATTCTCATAACTTACAGATTTTAAGATTGGGAATCTGTCATTGTGAGAAGACCTATAACAGTGAATTTTTGTTTTGTTTTGTTTTTAATGGAATTTTCTGTAGTCTGTGAGGGATCATTTAGTGGCTTTTGAACTGGGCTGACATTTTCAGTTCTTCTGTAGCATGAAGACATAACAGAATTGTTGCAAACCACTACTGTTAAACTAAACAAACCACACACAAGACACCTAAATTCAAACACATGACAAATCCTTGTGTTTATCCCCTGCTGTCAATGGAGAATAAAAGAAAAGGAGTGCGTTAATGCTGGTGATGGAGAGTATGATGATAACAATAACTGTCAGGGATATTGGAAATCATTGTGATTGGTAGGCATTGAACAAGCCTATATTTTGTTTAGCAGTTGTAACTTTATATTGTTGAATTCTTTGGCTCAGTATTTAAATCCTACAGAGAACTGATCCTGTTGTTAATGGCATTATTTTGAATGGAATCATAGAGTCATCGTATTATAGTTGTATTTCCCCCATCATTTCTACTTACGGCTACTTCTTTTAATCGGCAAAGAACCATTGGGAATCATAACTTATTTGTGGTTAGGTTGGGAATTCTTGGAGAAGGGTATGTCTTATCTATGGCAGACAACTTGCACAAAGGTAGTTAAAGATGTTAGTTCTCAAGTAGTTTACAGACTTAAGAGGGGCGGAAGGTGCATGTACAACCTTCCTTGTGAAGAAAGGAAGGGTCTGGTAATCCTAGGGTTTGTGTCTGGTCCCCTTTTATTCTGTTTCTTTCATAGCTTGATTTCCTTAGTTTCTCCCAAAAAATCTTAAGTCAACAACTTGGGCAGTAGCAATTTCCTGTTTCTTACATGGTGGCTACCTATAAACAGTTGAGCACAGTGGGATGGCGGGAGCCATATAGCTCCAGGAATGTCAGGTGGGTTCAAGCCTCGAGATGAGAGGCTATGACTTCCCAGGTTACAAAAATTTACATATCAGAAGCTAAAGTAATAGCCTCCTAAATATTTAAATACTACCCTAATTGAGGTATGCAGATTGGTCCTTCTGCATTATTTTCTCTCATATTGCAGAGGTGCTTTCTAGCATCCTAGCTAAGCCTAACTCACAAACTCATGTAACTCATTCCTGCTATACTCACCATCGCTTGTCCTCGAGGCACTCCCTTTTTAATGGGTTAATAAATGCCGGGTGATGCCTTGAATCAAGGCCTTTGTTCTGTAAATCCTCACCTGGACCAGACTCAGGACCTCTTGGCTGTCTGTAACTATAAATGTGTCTTAGTGTCTTTATTCTTGCCCTGGGTTGCATTGGAGGTGGTGGATTGAAATTAACTCGCCGGGATACCAATAATGTTTCAATGGAATTACAAATACAAACTTTCTAGACTGTGAGGTGGACAGGGAGATTACAATATTTGGATTACAATAATAGTCCTCCTGCCTCAGCCTCCAGAGTCCTGGGATTACAGGAGTGTGCCACCATGCCTGACTAGAAAAGGTGTTTGAGATGACCAGTGATTGTTCTCACTCCTCCACCTGCCTTTGAAGGCAGGGCTGCATCTCTGTTCTCTGTGAGAGTGAGAATAGACAGTATTGCCTACACTGGCGCAGTGACAAAATGTAATTCAGGCCAGTGTTCTTTTGCTGTCTTGGGCTACATTTCTAGCAGTATCCATCTTATCATATATAATGACCCTTGTAATGATAGTAATGCTTCATTACAGTGAGGTTTAAGATGGAAGTTCCACATGCTTTGCTGACGCAGCTCCATTATCATCATAATCAGTAACACAGAAAGATTGACTGGTGTATTGTCTATTGTGTTCAGAAGAGGTTTCTTTGCAAGTGTTTTCCTTTGCTGGGTGATGGCAGATAGCTCTTTCTGTAATCCTTATCTTCTTCTTCCATGGCTCACGCTTTCTCGATTTGAATGCCTTGTAGCATAACAGTCTTCATTGGCTCCTTTGAACTGCTATGTTTTTACCTACAATTTTAGCTTTTACTCCCTTTGGAGGTCCTACAGAGCAGCTTAGCTTCTTTGGCTGCTAAATATCCTTGTACATCTTTCTTTTGTTTTAAAATAAAGCTATGTGGTGGCATTTCATTGAGGTTGAGCATTTTCTTTGTGTGTAACCATCTTTCATGAGTTTTCTGCCATTTACTGTGAAAGGTAGCTATACCTTGCTGTGAGGAGCAGCTGCCTCAGGCATGATCTTGAGCTTGTGCCATTTCTTACTGTGATTGGATCTGTCCCATCATTTTGAAATTTGGCTCCATCACTGGGTCATGCTCCTCCCCCACTGCTGCTGCTCCAGACCTTTTTGGGTATCCATCACTCTCTTATGTTCTACCCTTGTACTCAGTGGTCTCCTACACTGAGTGTGGTCTTCAGTCCATGGAACAAGGAATTATAGTTTTTCAAAATATTGTGTTGCCTGGAGCAATGCAGGAAAACTTTCCAGGAAAGCTGTGTTGAAAAGATCGGGACATGTCAAGATTGGTGCAACCCACTTTCTACTCTTTCTAGGCTTTTCTTGGTTGCTGATGCTCACTTACTTTTCCCTCAGGCTTGTCCACATTCTTAGGAGACATTCTCAACAATGATGGGAAGATGACAGCAATAATGAGCAATACATCTAATATTGTGTGGGCCGAGTGTATGACCCTTTCAGGAAAATATCAGAGCTCCAACTTCTGTCTCTCTTCTGTTATTGAGAATTGTACACAGTTGAAATGATTCTGTGGTGTCCATCGTAGAAAATTTTTGACTGGACAGTAAATTTTAGGTAAAAAATTTATATTATTAAGGATTGTATTTGAAAAATAAATACAGAAAATGAAGATGGGTTTGTTTGTATTTCTTCTGCAGTAGACTGTGGCCACTGACGGCAGCTGTCGTTTGGTATATGTTCTGTAGCCCTAGTCCCTAAAGTGTCTGTCGTGAAAAGTACACCTAAGTAACTGTAGAATTAGTGAATACATGGCAGCAGAAAATGAGCCTGGGGCCAGATTGTGGAGTTTCCTGAATGTTTTTGGTTGTTTTGTATACATCTTGAAAAACTCTTAGGTACTATTTTAGTAGGGAAGTGATATGGTCCGAATCATGCTTTAGTAAGTATGATTTGGTAAGAGACTATGAGATGGACTGGTTCCATCAAGAGGCTTGAAACATGCTGTGGATAAAGAGGATGAGGGATCAAGGGGATCAAGAGACCTTTTTCTATGACGTCACATCATGGCACGGCGTGTCTTCTCTTCTTCCCTCTCTCCCCTCCCCTTCTTCTTTTCCCTCTCCCCCTTTCCTTTCAGTAGTAGGTTTACTTTTTGTTGCATTCAAAACAAAGTCTTAAAAAAAGTCAAAGCCAAAATCAAAACCAACACCAACACTCAGCACCAGCATCAGCACCAGTACCAACACCAACACCAACACCAACACCAACACCAACACCAACACCAACACCAACACCAGGTCTCACTACATAGTCCAGGCTGGCTCAAATCATCTTTCTACCTACCTCCCTAGTGCTGGGATTATAGGCATGCTTCACCATGCCTCCTGGGTTCTATTTTTTTCGAAGTGAGTGGTTCTCAATCTTTCAGTCTCAGGATTTTATTATTTTCTTAAATATTGTGGGCTTCAATGAGCTTTTGTTTAAATAGGTCATATCTATTCTTATTTATTATACTAGAAAGTAAGATTATTTAAAAATACTTACTTCATTAAAAATAGCCCATTATAGAGCAATGTAAGTATTTTTATAAGTGATACAAATGTTTTAAAACAAAAAATTAAGAATTTTCACATTTTGCATTTAAAAAATCTCTTATACCTGGTATAAAAGACTGCTGGTTTCTTAAGTCTACTGTGTTTAATCTGTTTTGATGTCATGTATCACATAGCCCTTGTAAAACTCCACATCATAGTCATGTGAGGATAAGATTGAAAAAGGCTAATGATAATGTCCTAGTATAATTATGAAAATAGTTTTGACATATGGTCCCCTGGCAATTCTTGGAAAAATGCTTCTGTGAGATACAGTATTTAGCAAAAGAGGACTTCTCTGATCTCACTGTATTTGATGATGCAAAGAATTTGAAGCAAGATAATGGTGTTCTACTCTCATTTATTGACTTTTAGAGAACTGCATAATTGATACTGTCTTCAAAGAATTAGTCTTATTTGGAGACAGTAACAGTAGTTCTCAAATGGAAGCCATGACATTCTTTGGGGCAAAGTTGTACAAGCAGAAAATAGACTTACTGTGTGTACTCATATCCTTGCATCTCAAAATAGATACAGTATTTCAAATAAATTGTGTTAGCAAAATTGTTCTTTAATATCGATTTGCTCACCTATTGTATTTTTCATCTTCAGGTATTAATGGACGTGATAGAAACTTTCAGGCAGTTTAAAAATATTGTGGAAAATCTGAAGGTAGAAATATAATTTTTTTATACTCTACATTTGCCTTTTCTTTTTTGGTTGTACTGGGGATTGAACTCAGCCTTTGCACTGAGCTACATCCCTAATCTTTTTTTTTTTTTTTTTTTTTTTTAATTTTGAGGCAGAGTATTGCTAAGTCTCTTCATTGTCTTGACTGGACTTGAACTTGAGATCTTCTTGCTTCAATCTCCCAGAAAGTTAAGACTACAGGTGTGTGCCACTATGCCCAGCCTGTATATTTTTCTTTGAAAACTGGGAGAATTTTTCTATGCCTGAACTGAGTACATGAGTGGATGAGAACTTCCTGTTTTAATATTCTTCTCAGTCTATTAATGTAAATATACTGTATGAATTTTAAATTATCTTTTTATTAATGTAAACATTTAAAAATTGGGTAGTATTAAAACAAAACTAAAATCACTCATGATAACGTTTGGAGACAGCTGTCAAAAGTTTTATATATTATGCTTTAATGTTGTTTTCCTTACTGAGGTTTCATAGTTATAATTTTTAAACAGATGCGGTGTAATGAACATAATTTGATCTTGTCTTTTCCCCATTCCATTTGCACATATTGTAAATACTTCCCCATGATGATAGCTGTTGTTCAGTAGGATGACTTCAAGTTGATCTTCTGTGTTTTGTTTGTGTCGGTAGGATGGTTTTCACAGGCGGAGGAAAGCAGATGTGTGTGTGCCATTAAGAGGTTTACAGGTGGATGGAAGCAGGAAAGATGTGTTGGTTCCTGGACTAGGGTACAGTCTATACTGCTAACCTCAGAGAGTGGCAGGTGGTCACAGACAATAATTGATCTGTCTTTCCTCTTTAGCTCCTGGAGATAGGAGACTATATAGAATAGCACAGAATATTTGACCTAGTTACTTATATAACAAATGTCAGACATTGCTTTTGCCTCAGTCTTTATCTATAAAGGGAAGGGATTGAATAAAGTAGTCTCTGAGATTCCTCACAGGTAAAAAATGTTTGGTTTACTGTGAGCAACTTTTCTTAAAAAAAAAAAACTGAATTGAAATTTTTGGTGATTTTTTTTTTTTGTGAGTTTTAGATTTCTTTTGTATTAGATTTTTGTCAAATCAAGAATTCCCTTATAAGAAATAAGTTGGCTGAGGCATGGGGATCTTCATACAAATTTTGGTCTGAATGGCATTTAGCCTGTTGATGGCATTTCCCCTGCCTCTTCCCACAATGGGTTCATTTAAGTACCTTTGTCCACCAGATGGTGCTCCTGGACAACAAATTTATGTAAGGCTGTGGCTTTCCAAATGAAGTAAAGCAGGTTAAATCAGAAGGGTTCCTTCCATATGTATATACATATGTCTTTGCCTATGTATATTTTTTATCAGCTCAAGTTATTATTTATCGTGAAGTTAAACAATTTGAAGGCAGAGCACTATCTAAATTTCACATGCAAAGCAAAGGTGTAATCATCTTAGACATGTTTTGGTGCAGAATGTTATTGGCCTTGGGATCAGGACTTTCTGGTTCTGTTAAGTCAGCTTCCTAGTTTATCAACCCTCATCATCTGCTGGCACCTATGTCTGCTCTGTGGTGAGTGCAGATTTAGTCTTTTCTTTTTTTTTTTTGCGGCACCAGGTATCGAACTCACAACCTCGCACCTGCCAGGGCAGGCACTTAAGCCACTGAGCTAAACTCCAGGCCCTGGTTTTTTTTGAGGCAGGGTCGCACTATGTAGCTCAGCCTGGCCTTGCACTCGGCGTTGTAGCCCAAGCCAGCCTTGAACTCACAACGCTCCTCCTACCTCAGCCTCCCGAGTGCTGGGATTAAAGGCGTGCGCCACCACGCCCAGCTGCAGATTTAGTCTTTATGACTGTAAGTTATATAGGGTGCAGGGTGATGATAATACATGTGTTCAGAATGTTCCATGAAGGGCTGGGGATACAGCTCAGCGGCATAGTGCCTGCCTGGTTCAATTCCCAGTACCAAACCAAACCAAACAAAGCAAACAGAATGTTCCATGAGATCTAGAAACTGAGGATGCCGAGAGTTGCTAGGGCAGCAGGGCCAAGGCAGTGCAGGGTCTGTCAAGGGAAGAAGTTAAGCCCCAGACACAGGGAGATGTCAGAGTCTGTGGCTGTGCCCTCGGACATGTTGCGGCATGAGAGGGTCACATGGCATCACTGTGGAGAGTATTAGTCTGTCTTTCAAAAGAACTTCCTAAAGAATATATGCCCCAGAGCATATTGGGCTCTTGTTGAGGTAAGGAGCTACAGATCTTGGAATGTCTAGGTAGGCAGAGACTGATCTTATGCCAGAATGACATAAAGGAAAGTCAAACTGGAGAGGACGTGAATAGAATTAGTCTCATGTATTTCACCTCCTTTTTTGTCTGACAACTGTTAAATTTCACAATTAAAATATGTTTAAATGGTTAATAAAGTGCTAACTTTTAAACCTGCACATCTGTGTGGATTACTGCTTCAAGTGGTCAGTGGCAGTGTGAGAAGTGTAGGAGTAGCTGGTGTTTGCCAGTGCTAGTGCTCACTAATTCATTGGAGAGTGATTAATAGGTTCCCTGAGGGATAAGTAGCTCACACAGTGCAGATGATGTGCCCATGGGGCGTAGGAACACTACAGTTGATGGGGTAAGTCTGAGTGTCTGTGCTCGCTGACTGGGCAGTGTGCACAGTTTGCACGGATGAGAAATTTCAGTGGTAGGTGTTAGAGAACAGCAGGTGGAATCACGGAAGGTGAAGGAATGTGAAACTCAGAGGCAAAAAGCCAGAGTTGTAGTGTGCTATTTGGCTGGTGATTATAAAATCATTGATGATTTCAGATGGAAGGAATTATCTGATGTTGTCAATGCATTTATAGATGAGGAGCCTCAGACTGAAATGCGAGGACTTGTCCTAGATGAACCTACTTAGTGGTGGAGCTGAGAGACCTTCTTTCCTGTTCTCGCTCTGCTTTTTCAGATGGTCACTAGCAAGGATGGTCTGAGGTCTGACTCCGTTGTGTACTTTGCAGTTCTGCCTCTCCTGGGCTAGTGTCTCAAGGTCTCTGCTGGTCAGAAGGCAACTTCCCCTCAGTCTAGCCTTCCCTCAGGCTTATGGGAGGGCTTTGATAAGGTGTCTGTATGTGAAGTCCTGCTCCTGATTAGGTTTCCTCGTATTTTCAAAAAGGAGGACCGCTGGGCGTGGTGGCGCACGCCTTTAATCCCAGCACTCGGGAGGCTGAGGTAGGAGGAGCGTTGTGAGTTTGAGGCCGGCCTGAGCTACAACACGAGCGCAAGGCCGGCCTGAGCTACACAGTGCGACCCTGCCTCAAAAAAACCAGGGCTGGGAGTTTGGCTCAGTGGCTTAAGCGCCTGCCCTGGCAGGCGTGAGGTTGTGAGTTCAATCCCCAGTACCGCAAAAAAAAAAAAAAAAAAGGAGGACCTAGATTTCATCTTATTATACATCCTTAAAATTATTATTTTTAAATTAACACTTAAAACTGTACATATTTATGAGGTACTGTGTATTTTTGCTTATTAATGATGTGTTGAGATATGAAAGGAAGTATTTTTCAGGAGAGAATTTAGAAATAGAGTAGATAGATTCAAATAACTTGTCACGAAAGGAACTATTGATCTGTAAATTGTGCTTCTAGAATCTATTTTAGAAATGATCAGGAGCTGGGTCAATGTTTCCATACTAACATTATTTTTCTGTGTTTTAAAAAGAATTTATAACAAAAGTATAAAACAACTTAGGTCACAAAAGTGAAAATAGTGATAAAATTATAGCCATGAAGCAATGTATATAATAAAACAAACATTATTAAAATGTTTGTAATGCAGTGGTCAGTGAATAAACCAGGATAACCTTGTGCAGGTAGATCTCCAGTCCTGGTATACTCACACTAATTTCCAGAAGTGTATCCAACCTTCCCACTCTCTTGACCAAGGGTAAAAGGAAACAGGTCTGGATAGAGTGGAGCCAGTCCAGAGCTGCTTTTATGTAACCAGCTTCCTGGCCAGGGCTTATCAAAACATGTCACCACCTGACAGTGGGCTTTTGGGACTCATTGTAGCAAAGTTAAGAGTCATGAATCCCAGGAGTCGTTTTCAACCTAATTTAAAATTTGTTTTTAGAGAAAGCTATCACTAAAATGATGATAATTTTTTTTTAATTTTAAAAAGGAAAACAAAAAAAGGATAGAAATGATACAGAATTTTAAAAAAATAGGAAAGTAACACTAGTTAATATATTGCATATTGTTATCTTAGAAGTAGTTGTTCAGGCTGGGTGTGGTGGCGCACGCTTTTAATCCCAGCACTCGGGAGGCTGAGATAGGCGGAGCTTTGTGAGTTTGAGGCCTGCTTGGGCTACAACATGAACTCAAGGCTGGCCTGAACTACATAGTGCGACCCTGTCTCAAAAAACTAGGGTCGGGAGTTTGGCTCAGTGGCTTAAGTGCCTGCCGCACAAGGTTGTGAGTTCAATCCCTGGTGCCACCAAAAAAAAAAAAAAAAAAAAAAAAAAAAGTATTTGTTCAGGTTACAAGATCTAGTAACAAAAAATGATCCAACATTTATGTATGTTTACCTACATACATATAATCTTTTCCTTGCTTCTTTATCTCCTTTCTCCTATCCCAGTTGTTCTTTCCTTTTGAGCGCTGTCTTTCCCTTTCATTATTACAATATCTATTGTACATTTTGGATCTTATTACTCTTTCAGTTTTTTAAATTTTTTTTATTACATTTTTACTAGGGAGACCACAATATTTATAAATGTGAGTTTGATCTATTTCACTTGTGAGCATGGTCTCAAGTCGCTTCCATTTACCTATAAAAGCCTCAAGATTACCCTTTTTAATAGCTGACGAATATTCCATTGTATAAAAATACCACACCTTTTTTATCCATTCTGCAATTGATGGGCATTTGGGTTGTTTCCAAGATTTAGCTATTACGGACTGTGCTGCTGTAAACATGGCTGCACATATACCACTGTGGCATGACATTTTCAGTTTTTCTGGGAAAATGTCCAGAAGGGGAATAGCTAGATTGAATGAGACTTCCAATCCTAGTTTTTTAAGGAATCTCCACACTGATTTCCACAGTGGTTACACCAGTCTACACTCCTGCCAACAGTGGAGAAGTGTTCCTTTTTCCCCACAGCCTGGCCAACATGTGTTATTGGTTGATTTCTTGATGGCAGCCATTCTTTTTGAAGTGAGATGGAATCTCAATGTTGTTTTGATTTGCATGTCTCTCTTTTTTTATTGGAACATAAAGAATAAGAATTTTGAAAAACAGATGGGGATATCATAATTTTAGATAGACAGTAATAAGCTAGGAAGTCTCGAAAATGATCATCAGAACATTTCAAAAATTATTTAAACTATACAAAAAATATGCAGATTAAATCAAGGAATAGAAGGGAATGCATTAACTTTCAAAAACAAATTTTTAAAACTGTCTTAGCTAATTTTTATACACATATACATAAACATATACATATTTTTTCTTTCAGTTTGTCACACAAGTGAAACAATATGATGCTTACACGTGTGACTTATTTCACCAATAAGTATGTTCTCAAGACACATCCATTTAAGTATAAATGTGTCCAGTTTATTGTTCTTTATAGCTGAGTAGTATTCCATTATATAGAAATACCATATCTTTTTTGTCCATTCCTCAGTCGATGGGTATTTTGGTTGTTTCCAAGATCTGGCTATTATGAACTGTGCTGTGATAAACATAGGCGCACATATATTGCTGTGGTATGATGTTTTCAGTTCTTCTGGGAAGATACCCAGAAGGGGAATAGCTGAGTCAAATGGGACCTCCAATCCTAGCTTTTCGAGGAATCTCCACACTGACGTCCACAGTGGTTGCACCAGTCTACACTCCCACCAACAGTGGAGAAGTGTTCCTTTTTCCCCACAGCCCCACCAACATTTGTTATTGGTTGATTCTTGATGGCGGCCATTCTTTCTGGAGTGAGATGGAATCTCAGTGTTGTTTTAATTTGCATTTCTCGAATGACCAGTGATGTTGAATATGTCTTCACGTATTTATTTGGCATTTGTATTTCTTCATCTGAGAAGTGCGTGTTCCTCTCAGATGCCCATTTTTGGATTGGGTCTTTGAATTTGGGGAGCCTGATGTTTTTCAGTTCTTTGTATGTTCTAGATATGTTCTAGATGTAAGTCTTTTGTCTGAGGGATAACTGGCTAAAATTCTTTCCCATTCTGTGGGTTTTCTCTGAAATGTTTTTTTGTAGTTTACAAGATTTTAACTTTGACTTTTTAAAAAATTTATCTTATCTCCTACAAGGAAAAAATACAGTTTAAAATTCAGGAAGATAGTTGTTAGTTTTCCTTTTCATTGAAGGAATAATGTTGAACTTGTGTATATGATTCAACATTGTATACTGTGAATAAAAGTGGGACTGCTGGAAATACCTTTGGTTGTTTTTGTTTGGGAAGATAAAAGGGAAATTCAACAATACTAGTCCTTTGCTAAATGTCACGAGAGTGTGTTAAATCTAAAATTGCTTTAAGTGAGAAATAGCAGTAGAAAAAGGAAGCAAGATTTAAAAAAAAAAAAGAGCTGGCAGAAACAGAAGCAAAAGTACATATAGTCCTGTAGTGGATTGGAAGGAACAGGTATATTCTTTATCTAAATTGAGATTTTCCCAGAATAAGTGGTTAAGAAAAAACCCAAATATAGCGCATACTTGGACACCATTCAAAAGCTAAGTGGCTTCTGCTTTTCTTTTTGTAAGATCACATTACTGTCAAAACTCTGATATGTTACTTTCTTACTTTTACCAACTAATGACTGGGGGAAGTGTGGACCTGTGAATATGTTTACTCAGGAGGAGATTTGTCAGTCACACATTATTTTGCTGTCATAATAGAGATCCTAGAATCAATGGCTGACACAAATTGGGCATTTGTTTTCTTTCATGTAAAAGTGTGAGGCAAGTAAGTAGCTGAGGTCTAGTGTGGTAGCTGCACAGTGTCATTACAGACACACGTCCCTGCTAGTTTCTTTGGCTGTCTTATGATGAGATCATTACCTTCATTCACACTCTCCTGGTAAATATTTGATCTCTAACAATCTTGTCTGAATGTCTGGTGGAAGGCAGAGTTAGAGAAGGCCAAAGGGCATAAAGACCTGTGTCTACTGAGGCAGCCCCTTCAAAGCTGTCTTCTAGAAGATGACTGTGTGTATTTCTCTGGCAAGAGCTCTACCATAACTATACTTAGCTGCAAGGGAAGCTGAAAATACACTTTTTTTTCTTGTTATGCTGCTTTTTTGATTCAGTAGGGTCTGTTGATGACAAAGGAGAAAATAGATCCTGAGTACTTAGGCTTATTATGCCAGAAAAATTTATTATAAGGCACACTGATTTGGAAATGCAGTATAATACAATTTAAAAAGTTGGATAAATGAAGAAGATAAAGTCTAGAAACTATAAATACATTGGTAAAGATTATTGTGGTTTTAATTTTCTATATGTAAAAATAATTCGTCAAAGTCTGAGATCGTTTTATTAAATGTTGAGATAACTGATCCTCTTCAAAGGTTAGCAGGATTTCCTATGATTCAAGTACTCTTTTGATTTTCTGCGAAGACCATGTGTAGATGTGTAAAATAAAGCTAATGGATTCTATTTATCATTTTTGTGATTTCTTTTTAAGGTAGAATGCATGTGAGTGGATCATGAATCCTGCATGTGGCCAGTATTTCTAAATCTCTTTTTTTTTTTTGAGGTGCTCAGAACTAAACCTACGCTCTCATGCATTCTAGACAAGTGCTCTGCTACTGAGCCAACTCCTCCAGCTTTTTCTTTCATTTTCCATTTTCTTTTTTTTGGTATGAAATCTTGCTCAGTTGCTGTCATTGAATCCTCCTGCCTCCTGAATAGCTGGGATTATAGCTGTGCAGCACTTCTCTAAGTAATCTCCTCTTCCTCCTCCCTAACCTCCTCCCCAGTCCTCCCTCTACCACTTTCTCCTCCTTTTATTTTTATTTTTATTTTTATTTTTATTTTTATTTTTATTTTTATTTTTATTTTTATTTTGTGGCCTGCATATTAAACCTAGAATTTTGTACTGAGGTGTATTCTCAGTCCTTTTTAAATTTTCTGTTTCTTTTAAAATTTTGAGACAGGGTCCACTAAATCACTATATTGAATAGGCTGGGTGCGAATGTGGGAGGCTCTTGATTTCGCTTCCAGAGTGCTTCAGTTATAGGGTGTACTATCTTGCCTTACTTCTGAATCTTGTTAAGTAGTTCTTTAAAAAAATAGAAAATAAAAAACAAGATCACCATAATTTTGATTTTCTTTTCTAGGTATTGGGAGATGAGGGAAGCTTTTGCTTCCTCAGTTATGTAAAACTTATATAGTTAGGAGTTGACTTTCTTTTTTTTTTTTTTTTTCCGCGGCACTGGGGTTTGAACTCACAACCTCGCACCTGCCAGACAGGCGCTTGAGCCACTGAGCCAAACTCCCAGCCCTGGTTTTTTGAGGCAGGGTCACACTATGTAGCTCAGGCCGGCCTTGTGCTTGCGTTGTAGCCCAAGCCGGCCTCGAACTCACAACGCTCCTCCTACCTCAGCCTCCTGAGTGCTGGGATTAAAGGCGTGCGCCACCACACCCGGCTAGGAGTTGACTTTCTGACTTATTGTTCAGTCATGCGGCTTTAGATATAGTGCAGTGACCCTTGGACCGTGGCTTTGTGAATATGAGCAGTGAAATCCTAGGCAAGTTAACTTGTCTTTTTTATAGTTCTCTCATCCATAACCTGGAGTTGATAACAGTTGATACTAGTGTCTTTCTCATAGGGAAAATGAGATGATATAATAAAACACCTTGTACAGGGCCTGCTCCATTATATGTAGTGAATAAACGTTGGCCACTGCTGGTGGCAATATTAAAGCAACACAAGACAATTCTGAGGCTATATAATACTCAGTAGTGGCCAAAAGAATTATAAAAACTGTGCAATTGTCACCATAAGTAGAAGGCCAATCTGCAGCCCAGCAATTTAATCAAAGTCTGGTAGCGCCACAAAAGACATTGGTGTAGGAGTTACTGCCTAAGAAAGTGCCCTTACTATTTTCAAGAAATATACCGCCATCTTGTCAGTATGGTCCTGCCGTGAGAAGTGCCAGACAGAAATGCTGTCTCAGGGTGGCACCCAGGAGCGTCTCTGTCATGCTTGCTTGCTTTGCTTTGCTTGTTTGCTTGCTTGCTTTCTTGCTTTCTTTCTTTCTGTCTTTCTCTTTCTTTCTTTTATTTTATTTTAAAGAAAATAAAACAAACCAAAACAGATCAGACCAAAGCAGATCAGAACAGAACAATGCAAGCAACAAGGACTTCAAAACAAGACACCAGGAAATAACAGGGGCTACCATAATGACTCTTGTTTTCTTTCAAATAGTTGTCCATACCTTCGGACATGATAAATTCAAACAAGACAAAATAGTATAAAACTAATCAGAACAGAAGAGTGAAAGCATTATGGGCCTTTGAAACCAGACAGTAGGAAACCAACAATAGTTACGATAATGTCTCTGGTTTTCCGCAAAATAGCTTTTCTTCTTTATCATGTTTTTGAAATGTAATCTCTGATTTTATATGTATAATATGTTTAAGTTTAAAGCACAGTGGTGCATTGAACCCTTCAAGTCCACTGTGCAGTCAACAACTGGAGCTTAATAGTGCTGCTTCCTGACTGATCTGTCTGTGGTCCTTTCTTGCTAACACTGTGGTGGCCAGCATGTATGTTTTATTTTTTGCTTTACAAAAATTACTTTCTGACACACGTGTATTGGCTTATTTCTGATCTTGTTAAAAGCAATGTCACTTTATGTAGTCTCCTGTGACTTTGATATCTTTTTCACACAGTATACAGCATGTTTCCTGGGTGATCTGTATTATTGTGTGTGTGCCACCGTTTATTCATTTTCATTGCTGTATGATATTCCATTTTGTGACTGTACTTTTAAATTTTTTATTCTGCCAGTGATCATTTTCTTTTTTTTTAATCTCTTTTTTTTCTCCTTTTATATAAATGTAGCTGCTATGAACACATTACTGTACATGGTTCCTGGTTTACTTGTGTAAGCTTCTTTAAGGTATTTAGTTAGGAATTTAAATATTGACTCATAGAGTGTTTAACTTTCCCAGATATTATTAAATTGTTTCCCAATGAATTTGTAATAGTTCTTTGAGCTATGTATGATCTGTGTGTGTGTGTTTATGTGTGTGTGTGTGTGTGTGTGTGTGTGTGTAAGCCAGTAAACCTTTTGTGTAAAGAAATTGAGACAGCAGCCTTTGAACTATATGCAGTATAATGAAGAAAATCTTGATTGTTTTGAGTCTTCTGTTGGAAGTGTTTCAGTGGTCATCCAGGGTCCCTTTTATGTCCTGAATGTTGATATTGTCACAGTGTCCCATGTTCATGGGCGCGTGATTGCAGCCGTCCCGTTGTGGACAAAGCTGCGTGTGTGATCTTGGTGCTGCTCACAGCATTGCCGCAGCCGATCTGGCAGGTGCCTGGAAGGTGGCCACGCTCCAGCACAGCCTCCTCATCTCTCTGCCGCTGAGTTTGGTTCCGGGTGGAGCTGAATCCTGTTTATTCTGGAGTTGGTTATTCAGTTTTCAAAATTATTCAGGCTTACCATTTTCCATCTTACCTTATTTGGCTCATTTGGCTGTTTGTGTATTGAATGTCAGTACAGTGGTGCATGGAGAATAAGCCATGCACATAGCATGAATTCCTGTGAGGATTATGCCTCCTCTGCAATATCAGACCAGTTCCTAGACACATTTATGGGGTATCTGACACAGCTATTTAGTGTTGGGCAAATACATGATTAGTTTTAAAGTAGTTTTCTTAGCCCCAAGCTCACAGTCACTAACTTTGCATTTATAGCCTGTCTCCAAACTCCCTGTTCCTTTATCCCTTTTAAATTGTTGTAATAAATGTGAACTCTTTAATGCCTGCTACCTTTTGGCAAATACGGACACAGATATATTTTGTTTGATTTACATAGTTTTGAGAATTAGTTACTGTCACCGAACATTTGAATTTTGCACTTCATTTAAAATATTGGAAGATCTGGAAGCATTCCCAGTGACAGCAATAGGCAGGAACTGAGAATGACTGTCCCCTTTACACAGGATAGTAGGTTGTTTGCAGATCTACTCCTTTTTTGACCTATACCTTCCTGCTTCCTTTATTGTGGTTACCTGCCTTTTTTGCCACCGGAGTTTGTAGCACCTGTTTTATCACTCAGCTCTTCACTTCTATGTACTCTTTGGAACATGATGTTGGTAACCATCACTGCGGGCTGGTGGGCTCTGAACAGCAGGAAATACTCAATGGAAGCTAGTACATGTACATAAATACCTTACTCTTTTTATGCCCCTGCCAGACTTTTTAAAATAAAATTTTAGTAGAAGACAATTTTTCAAAAGTGTTTAAACATAAACTTGGTAATCCTATCTTTACCGCTATTCTGTGTGGAAGGCAAGTGTGGATTATGTACTACCCTGGAGGCCTTAGGACACCAGTCCTGATGGGTAGGGGTACTGTTTTGAAAGTAGCTTCAGTGAGAGGTGGGATCTTTACTATCGTCCTTACAAGGTGGCCACAGTCTGTCATGTCCTAGTTGGGCATCAGTCTGGTAGCCCCACTGTCATGAGGAGCCACTGGGAGAACATTAGATTCTGTAACTGCTGAGTAGTAGAACTGGCATTTGCTTGGAGAATTTTGAACTCCAGTGTAGTGTTTTCTAGTACTCAGCTGTTCTTTGAGATTCAGATTCTTCATTCCATTTTACCGTTTGTTGAGTGCGGACAGAAAGAGTATGTCTGCTAAACGTGATTTTGCAAAGTCTACTAATTGTCAAGCTTTTGCCTTAACCTTTTCTGTAGTTTGATGGATGTGCCATCATTTCTGTGTCTTTTTAAAGTTTGTGCTCTGTTTATTAGTATATTTGATAGTTTTATGAAGTTCAATCATGTCTTCTCTCTTTTCTTCTTAATTCTAATCCTAGTGTATCTTCATTTAGAAATTCCTTTTTATGGTTTAATTGTACTTAATTTACACTTCTGTGTTTTTTGATGACACAATCAAATTACATACATGTATTATGACAATAGAAGTGAACATACTTTGGCCACCTCTTCATACTCCCTGGGTTCTGAAATGTCGCTTCAGATATGGTCCAGAATTATTTTTATTCTACTACTGAGTTACATTTAGGCTAATGTGTTTAAGGAACTACTTACCATAATATTTTCTCTAACACGTTCTCCTGTACAGTACTATTCAATAAGGATATAAACGAGTCCATTGTAAAATATTACTTGGGAAATGTGGATTTAAGGAGACTTAAATAGGGTTCCTGAACTTTTAGGGCCTGCACAGTAGAACATGTTACAACCTTTCAGGTACCTGTTAGCATTGTGACAAAGAGGAGGAAAAAAACCTGAAAATTTTTGACTGTGACATCTGATAGGACTAATGTTACATTGGAAATATTTGGGAAAAATTGGGCTAATACGCACTACTCTTGTGTGTTAGGTAAAAAAAAGGCTTATTGTGTGGCAGGTTTTCTAACATGTCATGCTGCTTCAGTGGCATCCTTTGGTTTTCTGGTGACTGAGCACTCCCAGTGTAGAAGGAGTCCAGTATGGCCTGGGCTTCCTGACTCTTGATTGTGGTATTGAAGATTTAGGAGTTTCTTTGGACTGACATCTGATTCCTGATGGGAGGGAGGCACAGTGATTCAAAGGAAGGATCCCTAATAAATGTCTTAGTTACATGTATGTGCACAAGTCACAGTACAGTGATGACTTCAGAAAACAGGGTGACTGTAAATCCATGCCCCTACTGAACATCATATGGAGGAGCTTTGTTAGGGCAGAATGAGGAAGAGGCATTTGTGTGTGGGCTTTGGCTGGTGTGGAGATGCTTTGCAGACTTGACCACTTTTTGAGGGTTTGGCAAGTTATCACTGTTCGCTGTAGGGCTTGTTTGTAGCTGGGCACATTCTGGAGACTGCTTGTGCACCAAGTCAATCCTATTATGGTTTTCAAGTGAAACATTTTGCAATGTGTGTGTAGGATGACTGTACCCTTTAGTGCAAAGGGTGTCACAGCTTTATGGGTTTGTGACCTCTACATTTTAGCTTCTTGCTTGTCTGTTGACAACTGATCCTAGGAGAAGAAGATGATAAGTAATATTTTAAAAGGAAAGGATCAAGACTACAAGTGTAGAGTTTAAAAATGAAGATTTAAGAGTCAGATAGTTATAGATTAATCATTATCTTTTACTACCTGTCTGGAGTATTATTTCTTCATTTGCTCATTTGGGTATAATATTACTTGTTTTTTAGGATTGTTTTAAATATGTGTAGTGTATATATATCGTAGGATAAAAAGATGTCATATGGTACACACTATGTAAACTATAAGTTAGGCGTGTTTCTCTTGTGCATGTGTGGGGGTGACCAGGTATTGTTACAAAAAGCTTTTGTGGAACTACCTTGGGAGTAGTTAGCCAAATTAGTTAATATTAGGGCATAAAAACCAGAAAAGTAAGTTTGAAGCAATAAGTGGTTTTTTTTTTTTTTTTTTTTGAGATAGGGTCTATGTAGTTCAGGCTGGCCTTGAACTCACTGTGTAGCCCAGGCTGGCCTCGAACTCACTGAAATCCTCCTGCCTCTGTGTCTTGAGTGCTGGAATTACAGGTGTGCACCACCACATCTGACTTTGAAGCAGTAAGATTTATCTTACTGTATTAAAGCTAATTATTCTTAATATTTGTATAATCATTTAATTGAAAATATATGACTTATTTTAGCATTAATGTTCAGCATTCTGGCAATCTTTCCTTGCTTAGCAAAAGCTGCCGTAGAAGTATTACTTGCCCTTTGGTGGAGAGATATTTAGGCCTAAACTTCGAAGTGTTTTAGTATCACTTCTCAAATGTTTGACATTTGTTTTGGGGAAGATTTTCCAATTAGGTTTTCTAGTGGAATATATGTTACCTTAGTTTTAAGAATTTGTAAGTTTTATTTTCCAAATTAGCTTATTTAGTACTCTTAAGAAACTCTGGGAGGATGCTAGAACCTTCATAGATTTATGGAGGAGTTGACACTCAGCACAGTGCCCTGAGTCATGTTTTCTAGGGATTTAGCCTTGTTTATTTTTGAAAGATATTACCAGACAAATAAAATTTAGATGTTTTCATGTATAGGAATTTCAGTGGAATAGTGGGTATGTAAATTTGCAAACTTGCTCAGTTTAAAAATGGTTTCTATATTATGGTGCTCATTTATTACTCCAGGTTCATTACTTTGGTAATAAGCTTTAAATAGGAGTGTGTTATTAGAATGATGGAACTAAAGCCTGATTGGACAGAGTTAAGAGAATTCATCACTATAAATAGAGTGAAATAAAATATTTTACAAAATTCATTTGTGAGGTCTCCTAAATTGGAACCATGTATCTTGAAGGATACTCACTCTGACCAATTTCCAAATTACAAACTTCCCAGCTGGAGCTAAAATTGTAGACAGAGTGGCTCCTTAGGGGGAGTTTAGGGATTAAATTATATATCCTGTGCTTCATATACTGCTCTATCAGTAATTTTTCTAACTCAAAGGTTGAAGAAGTAAGGATAGTACACTTATTAGAGAATCATTTAAAGGTCAAAGTGAAAACAGACCAATCTGAAAATCCTTTGGTGTATCAGAGAAATGACAGAAGTGGTCATATATGAAGCCACTGGCATAGTTATTGGGGAGGCCTTTTAAGAACATACAATGGAATTTAATACAGTTCTGTAATAGCACTGCGAAGAAGTTGACATAGGTTTTAAGGCATTGCAGTTTCTCTGCATAGGAATTTGCTCAGTCTTGGAACTTTAGATTTTTTTTTTTTTTTTTAAAACAGGGACTTGATATATAGTTCTGTCTGGCCTTGAACTCAGGCTGTCCTCAAACTCATGGTAATCCTCCTGCCTCAGACTCAGACCTCCAAGTGCTGTGATTATAGGCATGCACTACCAGGCCCAGCTTCAGCTATTTAGATTTTAATTATGAGAAGAGTTTATGTGTATTAGATTGGTACACTCTAATAAAGCAGTCACTTCTTATCACTTTAACTTAGAACAAGGATTCTAACCTTCTCTGTCTCTCTCTTGTCACCAGTCATGTTGTGTTATACAAAATTATATTATTCCAGCAATTTTATCAGAGTTTGGACATCTATTTTTAGCAGAAATTATTTGTTTACATTTTTCTCTCAAAATACTCTTATGAGGTTAATGTTTAGTCAATTGAAGAATCACTATGAGCCTAATGATCTATGGTTTAGAATACTGCTAAGAGTTTTTCCAATAATTAGAGTAGAATTTTTAGGAAAGATGGTATCATACACTGTAAATGGATGTAGAGGAGAGATGAATGTCAGAAGATAACTTTTGCTACAACATATAAAAATCAATGGACAAACAAATCCCAAGGTCCCCAAACAAGAAGATGTGCCAAAGTGGAAATCACTCACCAAATCATCTGCTTTGAATTAGTGATTTTTTGCTACCGCAAGTATGAAGTGGGGCCTTTTACGCATTTCCATTTGGAATCAGGAAGTTATTTAGTATAATTTTATACCAATAGTTATATAAAACTATATTTTAGCAGTAGTAACTTTTGTATTACTAATAAGGGATGCTTACATGGCTCTTGAGTGCTTTATGTTTCTTTTTTTTCAGTGCATTAAAATATATATTGTAATAATTGGCAGATGGTGATCAGTACGTGCTATCTTTATTTATTAACATTTGATTTCTCTTTCTCTCCCTTTCCTGCTCCAGGGTGTGGATGAATGGAACATAGCTCGCCTAAATACAGTCTTGGATGTGGTTGAAGAAGAGTGCGGTATTTCTATTGAGGGTGTAAATACCCCTTATCTCTATTTTGGCATGTGGAAGACCACATTTGCGTGGCACACTGAGGATATGGACCTCTACAGCATTAATTATCTCCATTTTGGAGAACCGAAGTCTTGGCAAGTCACTTTTTAAATAGTAATTTGCTTTTGAGTTTTAAACTATAAGCATTGTGCACATATTGGAGAGAATTCTTTCTTTGATTTGATATATTCAGATTTGTGTGAGTTCTGAGTGAATTTTTGGTTGTGATATTTACCAGGGTTTTACTGAGAAACTATAAGCCCAGTACTGACTGCAAACCATTTTGTGGACTATGGATTGATAGATATTTTTAGTCTTACATTTGTTGGGGGTTATCTGTGAGGTAGTGTAGGCGTGAAAGTTGATTTCCTGGATTCAAACAATCTTACTCATCTTTTGGCCCAGCCTCCTTTAAATGAATGACAAGTTTTATGTAATATATGGAGTTGGGGTCTCTAGAGGGAGGGAAGGGATGAATTATGAGACCTGTTAGCACTCTTTAAATGATCGAGGTAGGAGATGACTATTATGACTGTTAATGTTGATAGGAATTAAAACTTGCTATTTCCTATTTTTGTGAGCCTCTGTCGTCATCTTTCTGAGCAATGATTTTAAGGTGTGTCTTTTCATAAGTTGCATTTATGTTCTACATTTGTTACCCATTTGTAATTATTAGGTGCACTCATGCTGATATGCTTTGTCATCAATTTTTTCTTTTTAGCCCAGACTGGTCTTGAATTCATAGTGATCCTCCTGCCTCAGCCTTCTGAGTGCTGGGATTATAGGCGTGTGCCACAACATCTGGCTTCATTGTTTTAGTTTTAAGAGAGCTTACATTCCAGCTCTAAATATCAGTTCAAGTAAGTCATCTACCTGACAACCTTGGAAATACAAGGCTTCTGTTGATTGTGAACATGATAGAGTAGAATGCTCTTCAGGTTCATGTGCCAGCCTGTTAACTCTCTTGCCTACTGTTTGAATATAAGAGCCTCTTTCAAGATTTTCTGTACTACAAAGTGAGTTCAATGCCAGCCTGAACTGTATACCGAAACCCTGTCTCAAAAAGACAAAAAACAAAAACAAAAAACTCCTCTGCTGATCACATGTTGAAATACAATACTCAATATTAATTCCCTTCTTGCCATTACTTCCCTTTAAGGTTTTAGCATTTGGTGAAGTATGAAGTTGTAAACTTTCTGTAAAGAAACTGAATATAGCGAAGTTCCTAATGACAAAACAAATGAACATTTAATTGGAAGGACATATGATGGAGATCTAGATAGTTCCTGATTTTCTGTGGAGTTTTGTGATCTGAAAAAAGTTAGTGGGGAGCTGTTAAACTTATTTTAAAATGTTTTACTTACATATTTCATTTAAAAAGTCCTGGCATTCTGCTTTTTTAAATGGAATCAATCTTCAACATTTTAATAGGTGGTCTAGGACCTGGGGAGGCTTTCCTGACAGTACATTGTGGTGGGACTGTTGGTTACACAGGTCTCCTTGTGAACACCTGCTTAAGGTCCTGCTGGTGGTTTGTTCTGTTTCTTCAACACCATTGTAAAGTCTGTTGGGATGTATGTATCCTTTAGAACTTTTGACATGGGAGACTAGGAGAAATGTTTTAAGAAACAGATGGGGTTTAGGGTATTTCTAAGGTGCATAGTTATCTCAGTGCTTATTCTGAGACTTACTCGAATGTGGATACAATTAAATGAAATGAATGAACTCAGAGTGTTGTGAAATCTAGCAATATTCTGTACTTTGCTTAAGGAATCCAAAAAGTTAGCAGCAGAACTTTTCTAGAGATTTGTTAGAAGTTAATTAATGGCCTTAATTTGAGTTTTTAATACTGTATTTGGAGTTTTGATGAAATCTGCTTTTTTTTTTTTTCTTTTTGAGACAGGGTCTCACTATGCAGTTCAGGCTGGCCTTGAACTCATTTTATAGCCCAGGCTGGTCTTGAATTTGCAACAGTCCTCCTGCCTCAGCCTCCTGAGTGCTAGGATTTTAGGTGTGCGCCACCACGCCCAGCTGAAGTCTGCTTTCTTATAAAGAAAGATGATTGTTTTTCTTCTCTTGGGAACAGATTAATGTTATCTCTTGAAGTTCACTTAGGAAAGTTTGTTCTGATCAGAGATAAGATTGATTCTAGAGTCTTGTGTCTTTGAGAAAGAGTATCACTTCATGAGTGAGAATAATTATGTGCATTTTCAAAGTATTTTTTTCTTTCAGCTTATATGTTTTCAGTAGTTAATTATTAGTTATTAAGCATATAGACTTTATTATATGCATTAGGGTAGGTTTATATTATCACTATTATCTTTAACCTTGACCATTATTTATAATGATAAAATAATAAAACACAAAGCTAACCTACATTCCATTTTCTAGGATAATTGTTGTAGATAAAGACTGATATAAATGGCTGTTAGGATATTTCCTGGTAGATTTATGAAAGATTATATTACTAGAGTATAAATAATTTGGAGGTAAGCTTTATTATCATTAAAATTCATTTTAGGAGTCATTGTAATATATTTAAATTGAGGTTTGAAACGTGGTGGAAGGAATCCATAGTCATGTGAAGGAATATCGGAAGACAGGCAGTGGATGGGGCAGAGTCCAGACTTGAGGGCCTGTGAGCAGGGCTCTGGTGTTTATTCTGCCTATAATGTTTCAGCTTTGGGCACAATACTTCTGTGGACCCCAGTTTTCTCAGTCCCAAAGCACAGGGTTAGTCAGAATGCTCTTCAGTGCTCAGATCCTGTGATTTATGTCAGAGTCAGTGAGAGGATGACTAGGTGACATAAGGTTCTGTATGAGTGTAAATGTGTATATTGGTTTCCTTTTCTGATTGTCCTTGTTGTGTTGAGATGCATCTGCACTTCACTCTAGGACAGTTGCTTTTACTTTTCTATAGTGGGTGTCTTCCTTTGTGCTTGACATATCTGTCCCATCTGTGTGTACCTATCTTTCTGCTTAGCCTTGGATGCTGGCATTTCACATCCACTCCTTCCTGTTCCTCTGGTCTACACTCGGGGGCCAAGATCTGAGTATGATTTCTGCAAAGACTGCTGGTGATTCCTTCCTTATCTCCAGATCTATGCTGCTCTAGTCTGCCTGTGTACCCCTGGATTTTGCATGAGAACTGTCTGGACCTTGTTCTGCCCCTACCTTAGATGTCTGTTTCTGCATCTTAGCAAAGCTTGTGACTACCACCTCCTCTCACTTCCTGCACCCCCACCAGCCTGCAGTCTGCATGTGGGGGCCTGGAAGTCGAGGTCCATGGTTTTTCCCCTTGAAATCATCAGCACATAATACATGGGGCTTGGCTACAGGATTGATTGCCTGTAAATAATTCTTAAACAGAATCAGGAGAGTGTTCAGTTGTTTTCCATCAGTCTAAGGGCAGGCAAGGAGACATAGGACATTTTATAAAGATTCTTGCCTAAAATGTAACTATTAAGAATACCAAGTTTCCTGAGATATGCGAGTATGTACAACTCTAGGTAGAAGCCCCAAGACACACATTTATAGCCATTACATGTGGCAGATTTGCCAAGCAAGAGTTCATGAACACAGGTTTGTATTGAAGGAACTTAAAGAGGGGCTGATGATTTATTTAAACATTTCTGGTATAAAGGTTTAAGGGGAAAAAAATCCTTAGAGTAAGCAGATAGAAAACTACTTTGGCAGCCAGTGGTAAAGTATTTACTTTCTTGGGATGAATATTGACTTTGGAGCTGGAAGACTTGTTTTAGAATCCCAATCTGTCACTTTCTAGCTGAATGACTTAGGGCAAATCACTATACTCCTTTCATCATGAGTTTCTTTAACTGCCAAGTGGAGGCATGATTTATTCTCTCTAACTGTAGGGATTTCTAGGAGGGTCTGGGGTTATAGTGTGTGTAAAAGTAAATGGTTAGGTACTATACAAATATTCATAATCCCTTTTGTTTTAATAACTTTATGAAAAACATTTTTGGTTAAAAAATTTCTTGAAGCCTGAACTTGCTATCATTGTCTATATGTAGTAGAGTGGAAGTTTCTATAATTCTCCCTTGTAAGTGCCATTTGCCAGTGTTAATTGCTGTGGGACACAATTCAGATGGTACCTTGAATCTTTGTTTCCCAGACTCAACACAAACACAATGAATAAAGAAACTTTCAGATTTACTCTGTAAAGAATGAGTGGGGTGACATGTAAAAGGATGTGTCTTTAGCTATGAAAAGGTCTGAAATCATGAAAGAAGTTTTCCTGGATGGTTGTAGAAAAACTAAGGATGGGCTGCAGCATTTTGGATTTGATTAAATTTTGTTTAAAAAGCTGTGAGATTTTGTTAGAATACCATGTAGCAAAAAGAAGTGTGGGTTTATTTAGGATATATACCAGTGATGGTAAAGCTTTTAGAGATGAATACTCAAACTGTAACCCCAAACACACTTACTTGTTGCAGAGTGCCAACACTGCAGTTAAACCTGAATACTGAGGTTTTAGTTTTGAAAATCAATTCATACATTAGCATCTTTTGTCTTAAGAGAAAAACAGCATGCAAGCCATAGATTTGCCACAACTGATATATACACACTCAGTTTAGTACTTTTTCATTAAATCGTATGTTAGTGTTGCATAGCATTGAGGAGCTCAGTTCTTTTTTTGTTGTTGTTGTTGTTGTCGGTACTGGGAATTGAAAGAGCACAGATTTTTGTGCTTGAGTACTAAGTTTTAATTCCTGGTGTTAATCTTAATTGTGGCTTTGGATAATCATTAAATAACTGCCATACCTCAGTTTCTGCTCCTAGAATGTGGTTCTGGTACCCACCTGGTAAGGTATTTTTGTGGATTAAATAACACAAAGCACTGAGTGAATACAAAAGTATTTTTGTGAATTAAGTAATGCAAAGCACTAAGTGAAATAAGCTCATCATGTATCAGCTGCTCAGTACATGTTAACATTTCATACACTTATTTTCATACATGTAAGTGCTGCAATTAGAGAGCTAGCATATGTGTCCATGAAATGTTTTAAACATGAACCTTGGAGATTTTATAAAAGTAAAGATTCTTTGTTCTGAATAATAGAAAGCCAGCTTAAGCAAAAAGGATATTTGCCAGTGTGTGTAGTTGGGATAAACTAGAAGCATGACTCATTTCAAGGTGTCAGACATTCTCTTGCCTGCTTTATCCTACCCCTTCCTGCTCTTTCTCCTCTCCCTCTTTGTTTCTTTTGAGGTGGAAAGTGTTTACTTATAACTAAATATTTTGTTGTGGCTTAATAGGAGAATTCACATCTCACTTTTTGAAAGAATGAACAAGTTATCTAGTGCCCAACTGGCTCAATTATATTTAATATACATCTTGTGAAATATGAGCACCTAGAAGGGAGGAACCCTATGGGTCACGCTCACTAGCATGTTTCTACTGCATGATCTCTAATAATATTTTCCAACAAGAAACAAAAAAGTCTCATTTACTTGTGTTCCTTAAATGGAAGGGAGTTAAATCTGTAAACATTTTAGAAGAAGATATTATGCATCAAAAAGACTTGAATTAGATAAGTTGTCTTGCTTTTTTCAGTTCCTGTAAGTTAATGTCTTTCTTTAGCTAATGAGGAAGATAAACATTATTTAGATGTTATGGGTTGGAAGGAATGTGACCATTTACCATTTCTATTATAATATTTAAGCCTATGTGTCCTTTTTCCATTTTGCATGTTACTTGTATTATCATTGGGAAGTTCAGGTGCTTCGAAAAATGTTCACTTTTGAAAGCCTCTCAGTTCTTCAAGAGTTTTCCAGCTGTGAAGAAGCTGTATAGGTAGTTTTGCCTTGAAGATTAAACTTCAATCTCAGGAAATCTTCTTGAAAATGCTTCAGTGCCTTTTTGGAGTTAATTGTGGTGAAACTCTGTAGACCAATTGTAGTAGAATCCTTTAAGCCTCTTTATCTTACTCATGGATGGCACAATTGTAATTTTAATGATGATCACTTAGATAAGATGCTGTCCTCATATTTTTATATAAAGCAAAAGTTTTTTGTTGGGGAAAATTGGGTTTGGGAATTTTTTGATATGGACGGTTAGTTTCACATGGTATGTTTTTCATTTATTTCCAAATTTTATTTAAAATATCTTTATTAGTGTATGTTTGTGATACATAGTGATTACATTTAACTTCCTGGAGTTTGATACATACACATATCACATCTTGATCAGTTTTATTCCTTCCTTCCTGCCCTCCCTTTTCTTTTCTTTGCTTTCTTTTTTTTTTTTTTTTTTTTGCGGCACCAGGGATTGAACTCACAACCTTGCGCCTGTCACACAGGCGCTTAAGTCACTGAGCCAAATTCCCGGCCCTGGTTTTTTGAGGGAGGGTCGCACTGTGTAGCTCAGGCTGGCCTTGCGTTCACATTGTAGCCCAAGCCGGCCTCGAACTCACAACGCTCCTCCTACCTCAGCCTCCCAAGTGCTGGGATTAAAGGCGTGTACCACCACGCCTGGCTTTTTCTTTGCTTTCTTACCCCAGATTTTCTTCCCAAATTATTATATTTAAGAGTCTTATTTATTTATTTAGTTTTAAGCCTTTATCCTATTATAAAACATTGCAGCTGTGTTGGGTGATGTATAGTTTTATTTTTTGTTTATTAAACAGTTACTGAGCACATAGCCATGCTAGGAACTGGACTAAGTATTAGTGATGCTGTAGCATACAAGACAAAATGGTCTTGATGAAATTTATAGTTTAGGCCTATGGCTTTTAGTACCCTCCTCCCAATTTTATAGCAGTGGCATAATCCTCTATCTTTGCAAAATATTTACCTGAGTATATGTATTACACAGAACACTCATATATAACCAGATAGAGTATTTTCTGTGATGAGTTTCTTTGAAAAACACTGGCCTAGTACAGAGATTTGAAAATTTTCACAGAAACTCAATATTCAAAACAAAGACAGAATCAACGGTCACCTTCAGTAAACCTGGGGAACCCAGGAGATGGGCGGGGGGAGCAGCATGGAATGCAGTTTGAAAATCAGTCGCCTGGATCATCTAGTCCTTGAAAAATCCCTCACTACTGAGTTTTCTGTTGAGTATTTTGGAGAAGTCAATATTAAGAAGTAATGCTTTCCTTTAAGTTGTTCATAGTTGATATCAACTAATAATTCCTGATACCATTTTTCTTTCATGGAGAAAAAAAGAAAAAAGTGTTGTGTAGGGCACACTTAGAATATTCAACAGATTAAGTAATATGGAATATTCTTTTTTTTTTTTTTAATGGCACCGGGGATCAAACTCACAATCTCACGCCTGCCAGTTAGGCGCTTAAGCCACTGAGTCAAACTCCCAGCCCTGGTTTTTTGAGGCAGGGTCACACTATGTAGCTCAGGCCAGCCTTGCGCTCATGTTGTAGCCCAAGCGGGCCTCAACTCACAATGCTCTTCTCCTACTCAGCCTCCCGAGTGCTGGGATTGAAGGGGTGTGCCACCATGCCTGGCTGCAGCTGAGTTACTTCTTAAAGGCTGGTGTGGCCTTCAGAACTGCTCAGACTTGATGGAAGGGGACCGGGCTTTCGTACCCAGGCCTGGGCCATTCATTGCACACAGGCCCCATCCCATTATCCCTCTTTGAGGTCTTTGGGGCATGAACATGAGCTCAGGCTGAACCTCATGTGAGGTGAGGGCCTTCTCTTTGATGAAGGCTTTATGAATGGGGACCTTGGCAGCCTGCCATCACATCCCTTAGAGCCATACTTCTGATTTTCACTTTTATCTATTTTTAACAAGTGAAAATTGTGCATGAAATGATGTTATCTACAGTTAACTATAAGACTTCATAATTTAAAATATTAATTCTTAAACTTTAGAAAGCACGCAGGTATTAAAGCTTGTTAACACCATAAGTAATGAGAAAATATAATTTAATCACATCTATAGAATCTAGTTGTTCAGCCTTCTTTCATGGCAGATTCAATTAGGAATATTTATTGATTGAAAATTGTAAATTAAATATTTCAGAAATTTTGAGTTTTTGATTCATGAAGTCCTTTTCTTATAAGAACAACCACCCACCTCCACTGCCCCCCAAAATCCCCCAAAATAATTCTAGAACCATTGGGTAGTGATTTTATTCTTTGTAACTGCAATTTGCAGTTTGCTTACAATGTCAGCATCTTTTGCTTGATTATCGTAGTGGAGAGATTATCATAGTGGATGGCTGCCTTTGTCCTGTCACTGTCTTACTTGGCACATTTATGGTGATTGGTAGGGACATAGGAATGGAATATGGGGCTGGAGAGAATATGCCCTGCGCTTTGGGTCACTTAGGTGTGTTACCCATTGTGCTCATGTGAGGTGATGTCTGTAAGCTCTGGTCTCTTTGTTAGCAACACAGGTGGTAAGAGAGAGTGTGTGTGTATGACTCATATATTTATTGATCAGTTCTGTTTCATGGAGCTTTTCAACCCTTTAGTAAGTAAGCGTAGAAGGCAAACTTATGCCATAAAAGAGGGGAGGGCACTTTAGAATTATTGCCTGTTAAAAAATTGTCCTTGGGGACTTGGACTTGATTCATCACAGGGTACAAATGTGAACAAAACAGCAACAAGCAGATATATAAAGAAGGAAGGAAAGGGCTGCTTCCAAAGCCTGAGTTAGAGGGAGAAGCAAGGATAACCCTGTTTTAGGAGGCACCTGACTGAACATGACTTGAACTTGGCAGGGGCTCTCTCTGAGGTGTCCCTGGATGTCGCAGGCTAGGCAGAAGCTGGGTCATTGGGAGATGCCAGCTACGTTGTTGGCTACTGTCCCTGAGAGCACAGTGTCAGAGGTCTGGGCAATTGAGAATGCATAGTCCTTTGGCACATTGTTGACAATGCCAAGGCCATTAAAAAAAATCACGAGAGGCTTTTGAGGAAGTGATTTTAGGAGTGAGAGTTATTCTTTGAGTAGTACTGGTAAACAAGTAAATGAACTGAGCGTATCTTGAAAGGAGACAATAAAGGGGAGAGTTCATAGAGAAAACCTGAATCAGAGAAATGGGTCTAGTATGTTTTGAAAAATACAGCTTTCTCTACTGAGAGTTAGCAATATCAGCTTGATTTCATTCAGTTCAGGATAGTATTTATGTCACAGCCCCCAGGGTCATATCACTTGGTTCCTTTTTGAGTAAAGTACCAAAAGATGAGTTTAGGGGGGTCAGCTTTCCTTGCTCTCCAAAATAAATATGGTACATATTTTGAAAGTTCTTGAAAGACTGGTTTTAAATAAAACATTACCCTATGAATATCTAGTGTTTATAGTTTATAAGTGATTAATAATTTTTTAATATTAGCAATTGTTGGCATATTCATTATATTTGAAATAAAAACATTGTCCCAAAGTTTAAATGAACAATTATTAATTTCAACAAACCTGTATATAGTTGAGGGCATACAGTGGCAGACACTTTATGTGATCGTTTTCAAAGGATAAAAAAAAAAGAGACAATATCTATATTCTCAAAAAACTTAGACTTAGTTAAATAATTGAGCAACTGTGACATGTAATTAAATGCCTGGCTGTGGATCAGACACAAACTAGGCTCAAAGGGGTAATTTATGGGAGCATTTCTGGGTGGGGGTAGGGCTTGTCTTCCACACAGAACTCAAAATCTATGATTCGTTATATTGAACAACAGCTAAGTAGTAGGTGATAAATGCTACATGAAAAATACAGTTGAAATGCTCCAGGAAGAAGAAAAGGTGTGCTATTTCTGAGACTTATGGCAGTCTGCGGAAGCTTGAAGGGGCTGGAATCTAGGTGGGTTCAGGTTGTTGGAGTTGAAGTAGAGGGAGCTGTTGGAGGTGAAGAGTGAGGTAGAAGCTTATGTGAGAGAGAAAATAATTCACAGTCCAGCCTGTAGGGAATGGAGTGTATCTATTTAAGGGTTTTGGTACATGTGTGCGTATTACTTTTTGACCATGGCATGGGGTAGCTCTCTATAAGAAACTCTATAGTTTGACTCTTAGACAAATTCCTAAAAATTTGTACTAGTGTTTTCTTGTTCTTTGCTCATGTTGAACCTGATGATGAACAAAAGAATAGCTTTGTCTGGTAATATTTACTGTCCAGTCATACTGACATATTTCTTACCAGTTTTGACTGTCTCCTATCAGGTCCTAGAGCAGGCCATAGTTGCATGTAGGAAACGGCAGTTATTTCTCTACGAAACATTATGCAGCTACGTGCTATATATATATATATATACATATATATATATATATATATATTTTTTTTTTTTTTTTTTTTTTTTTTTTTTTTTTTTTTTTTTTTTTTTTTTTTTTTTTTTTGCGGCACTAGGAATTGAACTCACAACCTCACGCCTGCCAGACAGGCGCTTAAGCCACGAGCCAATCTCCTTTTGAGGCAGGGTTGCACTATGTAGCTCAGGCCAGCCTTGCACTCCCATTGTAGCCCAAGCTGGCCTCCAACTCACAACGCTCCTCCTACTTCAGCCTCCCTGCTGCTATGTACTATTTTTAAAACATTATTTTACACAACATAGAATTATTAACACTGAAGAGAGAATCATACAAAATGTATCACATGGATAAACATGGAGATAAATGGGCTTTGAGCAAGATAATGACTACAACAGGGCGGGAGATCTTCCTGACCATGAAGTTGTTTTCACATTATCTTGCTTCACTGTAACCACAGTGTGGCTCAGAAGAGGATTTAGAAGATTAGGGTCATACGGACAACCTGAGCAGAATGGTAGAAGAATGTTGAGTTGATGTGATGCAGATCGTGGCAGGAGTGCACAGAGGGCTAGAGCTGGGGCAGAGCCCTCAAGCCTGACTTCCTCCTGCTCCTTCCTGTGGCAATTGAACAAATTTATCTGTACTGAGAACAGACGGTTATACTTTGGATTAAGGAGATATATCTTTGCCAGTGTCTTAGTTACTTTTTTCTCGTTGCTGAGACAAAATACCTTATGCCCAAAATTAGGGAAGGAAAGGTTTATTTCTTACAGTTCTTGGAGGTTTCAGTCCATTCTCAGCTGGCTGCAAGGCAGGGTGGTGTGGCTGAGGGCTAGCAACTCATGGCAGCCACAGAACAGCAAGGTGCGTACTGGCAAGAGAGGGAAGGCATGTGTTCTTCCTGCTCTTACACTGTATCCTGGCTCCACCCCTGGGCGGGTTAACACTCACACCACCAATCCCAGTGCCAGACAACAAACCAATCACGAATGCTAGACTCAGCTGTGTTCATGCCTTGATGACGTGAGTCTTGTGGGGCCATAGGAATATAAACCATAACAGCCAGTTTTTCTGAACAATTGAATCTGGATATATAAATATGCCTATGTACATCCAGCCCTTTATGGGCAGGCATCTACCCATTATATGCATGTATATATGTGTGCACATGTGTTTACGTGTATTGTGAGGGAGGTAATAATCTTGACTCGAATGGATATATTGCCTTTAGTTTTTTTTCCTAGATATATTTGTGATGTAAATGAGGGATTAGAAACTGTGAAAAAGCAGCCTTATGTATATATATACATTGTGTTGCTGTCATTTAGTTATGCTAAAATTTTATATCATCAGTGTAGTTGGAATAATTTCATTATTAGTGCCTTCAAAGCAGTGCCTCTTCCTTTTAGTGAATTGCCTCAGATCCAACTAAGTTTTGCATGCATTATCAGTGGCATTAAATGAAACCAAGTGTGGTGTTAAGTATATTTAGGTAAGTTATTTAAGTAAAGTGTGATATTTACTATATATGGAGCTAATAATCATAGGAAATTTAGACCTTCAAAAAGTAAGTAATTTTTACTTAAAACATTAGGCAGTCATTTAAATTTATGTCTGTATGCATTTTTTTGTCTTTTTGAGACAAGGTTTCCCTACATAGTCCAAGCTGGCCTGGAACTCTGTGTAGCCCAGGCTGGCCTCAAGTTTGAGGCAGTCCTCCTGCCTCAGTCTCCTGAGTGCTGGGATTGTGGGTGTGTGCCACCACACCTGGCCTTAAATTTATTTTTTAATACCTATACATTTCCTCATTAAAAGTGATCTCAAAATTTAGATTTCTAGCCATGTATTGTGGTACATGCCTGTAGTCCCAACCCTTTGGAGATTGAAACAGAAGAATTGGAAGTTCTAGTCCCAGTTGGGCAATTCAGCAGTTCCTATATGAAAATTAAAAAATAAAAGGGGTGGGGGAGCTGTATCTGAGTGGTAGAGTGCTCCTGGGTTCAATCTCTGGTAACACATGCACGCACACACACACATACACACACACACACACACACACACACAATTAGATTTGTATAGGATATTAAATGGAATTTTTTATTTTAAAATTTAATAACTGCACAGTAAATGATTTCAAGTATTGTGCTTTTGAAAACACTAGGGGTTAGAAATGTGTAGTAGTATCTTCAGGGCCAAACTCTTTTATAATTGAGATTTAAAGAGTTACATAATCGTAAATAAATAGAAGTTACATTTTTAAGACTAGTTAACTTTTTGAAAAGACAATAAGGATTTCTTTTGGGTGGTCTTTATTATTGACTTGTAAATTCTTTATATTCTGTATCTGATTTCCCCCCTTGCAGTGCTGGGGATCAAAGTCAGGCTCTCACTCCTTCTAGGAAAGCACTCTACCACTCAGCCACATCCTTGGCCAAATCTGGTAACTTTTCGTTTAATACTTATCTGAAAATGACAGTGTTTTTAGAAAGGCTTGGGAGAAATATAAAGGTTTTTTTTTATAATTTATGGTACATCTTGCTTGTCAATAAAAATATTTTAAAAGTTATAATGACAGTAACCCAGATTTTCTTGAAAACAAAAGCCGAAACTTACTGAACTTCAAAACACAGACCGTGTTCCCACAGATAGCCCTGTGTGTGTGCTGGAGTGCTGTGAGAACTCGGAGCGTCTGGGCTTAGGCGAGGGTGTCACTGTGGCTTAGTGCTTTACTGGCCTCTGACCTTTATCCCCTAATCTTTAAGAATATTTGAGAGCAGAACTGAAACTTTCAGGTAGGCGATTATAAATTAATTTTTCTTCTATTTGGTGTCAGGGGTATGATGCTGATTGCTTTCCTACTCTCTAGTCAGTTTATCGCAGAGGAGTTTGATACTGAATTTGTTTACATAACATTTAGGAGTAGATACCCTTGGGACACTAGGTAAAAAATTATAAACTTAAAACTTTTATTTATGTTTATCATTTTAGGTATGCTATACCCCCAGAGCATGGAAAACGACTTGAAAGACTGGCTCAAGGTAACACTTGCTTTTCCATTTCTCATTTTGATAGCATCTGTATTTTTGAGACATTTGCAGTGTAGAATATCACTTTGTTAATTTTATCCTTTTGAAGTTACTGCCTTTTTAATATTTCTCTGATTTGTAAAATGTTAACCTTTTTTACATTAATTTGTGAATACTTTTCCTGTTATATTATCTCCAAGTGATTGCATTTAATCTATTTTGGCAGTTTCCAGTTTCTTATCATATACAAAGTATTTAACATTATTGTGCCAATAATATTTTTGCTTCTTTAAATTATGCCTTTCTGAAGAGCATTGTTGCTTGCAGTGTCTCAGACGAAGGTGTTTTATGACTGCTTTTTATATTTCAGTATCATATCCCAGAAAGGTTGAGTCATATAACCTGTGACCTGCAGTTTTTCTGTGGTCCATTCTGGGGCTGCTCTTATGGAAGTATAAATGTGAATGTCGTGGGTAACTTGTTACACATGAGAATGTGTCTTCTTGAACTGGCAAGATTAATTTTACTGTGACTTTAATTTTTATTTTTTTATGACTTTCTTCATCTTCTTAAGGGCCAGAATGAAGAATTCCTTTGGTAGCTCTCTTGCTGGTTTTACCTTATGTCTGCTTGTGTATGCAAAGAGGACCCACACAGCAGCCACCTTCTTGACTTTTCCTCTTTGTTAATGTTTGCCAGCTAGCACTACACATAGGGAGAAGGGTCAGGCCTACACCACCCCATCTTTATCTTCTGTTTTGCCAGTCAGTCTGCCCACAGGAGATGTAGGCTGGTAGTATCTTACTTGAATTCCGTTTGTGAGATAACTGAGGAGCGAGGAAGACATTCTGAGTTTGTACAGGATTGATTGAGTGAGAAGTGCCCTTTTGGTCAGGCACTGATCTAAATTTCATTGGTATGTTAGATTTGCCTTCTGTTAGGAAAGGAATTTTGTCCTTGAGTTATATATGCTTTCATTTAATAATGAAATGGGGACACTGAGAAACCCTGTTCTTTGACTTGACAGTACTGAAGAGAAGTTATTAATGGTATCTAAAAGTTATTTTCCCCAGATTATAGGAGAATATTAGAAGGAATAGATACAGTATCACATTTGCAAGAAGCATTATTATAATTTTCGCAGGCTAATAACTATAAAGCTCTAGTGTTTTTTAAATGTAATACATTATGGTAATAATAGCAATGTAATTGTAGTCTTGAACTTTGTTAGGAACTGTTTTCATGAATATTAAGGTGGATGAGTCCTAGTTCTGGATAATAGATTAGAGCAGAGCTTAGAAAGTGATTACCATAATCCTTAAATACGTAGGCAGTGAACTTTGTGCTAAATCTATATGCTAAACTGTCTTCTGTGTAATAATTATTCCACCATTTTCTGTTAACCTTACCACTAGAGAACATTTAAAATGAAGCCAGTATCAACTTAGCAGTTTTGATTCACACTAAAATATGTACTGTAAAATGCTTATTAATATTTTGAAATTGTCTGAAAATGACCTTACAGGAAAATAGGCACCAAGTGTTTTAATCAGTAAGAAGTTAGTAAACTTGAAAGATGAACAGGAACTTTAGAACTATTTTGCAGCATTATTTTGAAAAACAAACCAGGCAGAAGACCCTGTAAGAGAGTGGAGTATTTGTATTTACTGACCAAACACCAGCCAAATTAATTGAAATCAACTAAATAATTGAAATGATAAAATAATGTAATAAATGTGATGGAGCATTATGGAATGTCTAGGTCAAGGCAGCACTTGATACATAAAATGAAAAGTGGGCTCAGATATTTTCCATTATCTTGTCTGCACACCGTAATTATCACACTTGCCTTTTATGCATGAGTGCTTTCATCTTCGGTTTCTATTGAAATCTTGATTGACTGTGGCACCTACAAATATTTTATCTAGAAGATATTAGGCCTGCATCTAATAAAGTCAGAAGTTTGATTTTGCCCTTCAGCTACTTTCTCATTTATACAGATTTGTTTTCAATGTTATATAGACATAAAAGTAATAAAAAATATCAAGAGAATTGTTGCAGTTTTTGTATTTGTTATGTTCATCTATAATGCCATTACATACTTCTTAATTTTTGTTGGATACAATTCAATTGCAAATACGGAAGAGAATAGAGGTATAATGTTAAATCATGAATGACAGTTTGAAAGGTTTAAGTTTTCAAATGTCTAAGTCTAATCTGTTTTAGAAATAAGATAGTATCTTTGCTATAACATTAAGCAAAATACAGATTAAAATTGGAGCATCTAAAACCTTTGTGAAAGAGAGGGTGTTCCATTTATTTTATTGTAAATAAAGTGCTATTAAAATTAAAAAGATTTACATTGGTGAAGATTTTCGTTACTGGGAGAAAAGCATATGCTTTAGGATATTGTGTAACCAATTTTGGAAGTGCAAATGATTGGCAAGATTTCTGTTTTAGCAACATTAAAATAAAGCGAGTTGATTCTTTTAGGTACATGTAAGTACTTATAACAAACACTTTAGGTTTAATACTATCTGTCTGTCTACTTACCTGTCTACCTATTGGTTGTTTTTGAAATAGGTTCTCTCTATATAGTTCAGGCCGGCCTTGAACTTGGCAATGATCCTCTTGCCTCAACCTCTTTAGTGCTGGGATTACAGACTTATTACCCAGCTTATTTTTTTTTTTAAGTATTTTTTTTTTTCATTTAAAATTTGTTAGATCTTGTTTGTTTGTTTGTTGATTTGGTAGGGCTCAAGAGTTCTTCTGCCTTTGCCTTATGAGTAGCTGGGACTATATAGACTAGCACTACTGTGCCTGGCTGTTATCTTATTTAAAAAAGCAGCGTTCAGTAAAAGGGAACAGAAGAATCATTGTTATGAAGGGTTAATTTAGTTTATTTATATGAGTGAGTACTTTTTTTTTTAGCTTGGCTGGGGATTGAACCAGGGTTGTGGGCATGCATGCAAGCCAAGTGCTCCAGCCCTGAACTACATCCCCAGGCTTTTATTTTCTTCTCCTTTAAATGCTTAGTAGTCTTGAGTTTAAGTCTGTAGATTGTCATGATGAATACAGTCATTATGTACTGCAAACTTGTACTAATTAAAGAAAAAAAACTATGAAGTAGAGGATTTCACAGTCATTTTCAGGGATTCTTGTTCCACAAAGATCTATGGGTGGAATGCAGGCAGGCATTCTGTGGATTTCCTCAAATAATATTCAAAATAGGGCATATATGTAGACTTCTGAGAAGCTAGGATCAGATACCTTAAAAGATTTTAGTTCAAATGGATTATGAGCCACTGTTATCAAGAGAATAGAAAGGCAGAAATAAATAACAAGTCATTTTAATTCTATGGACATATTCTAAATTGATCTGTTTTCATACCTCACTCTCAGAATTGGTAATTATTTTTATTAGCTTTCAAAATGGAAAATATTATTCCCTTAAGCATTCATTTAGTGATGGTCTGAAAATACTATATTAAAATGCCTGGTTTTGAAAGGCATATAAATAAAATACTCCTGATTATAAATAATCAATTTTTAAAGTCCCTGTAAGACATAAAAAATGAAGACAATCAACTGTACATCCTTTGCCTTCTTGCCTAACACATGCCTTAGGCATGGAGATCAGTGAGTGGTATATCAGGGTATGTTTATTTGCATCTAATTATCTACTGATTCACATTAAGAATAGTGAAACAATCTCTAAACTTAATTTCTCATAATTTGATATCAGTGATATCTTTGTGTGTTAAGTATATTTGGATATTTTATATTGAGTTATTTTTCTGGGAGTTCAGAGAAGAGGCAGTAAGAACAGGGAGGAAAAATTCAGGAAGAGAATGGCCGGTAGAGGGAGGAGTTCTGTAGGGAAATGAAGATTTCTGTGATTTGAAGAGTGAGTTTGGGATGGATAGCCAGAAAAATTCTGGTTAGCTTGACTCTGACCTGTTTGATCTCAGTGTGGTTGGTCTGGGGATCCCTGGTAGATGTGCACATTTATTGTCCATATGACATGTCAAGATGAAAAAGTGAGAAGAGCCACACAGTGTTCTCAGGTATGCAGTTAAAAAACCATGTGAGTAGTAGCCTATTGATCTGGTAAACTGGGTGGAAATTTTAACTCTTGAGTTTTTGCAGCCAGCTTGAAATAGAAAAAACTTGTCCCTTACACAAAAATCCATGTTCAGGGGATAAAAATATAAAGCAGTTGCTTAGGAGAAGCACCATGTTTATTGATCCTAAGATCAGTACAAATGAGAATATTTTTTTTACTCCTTCTAGAAAATTCTGTCAGTCAATAGAGACATGAATGGAATATGGGATCCTTGGGGTAGAGTGGAGCCTGGGTAAAGATAATCTTCTGTCCAGTCCTGGGTAACCAACCACTCCACCAACAGTAGGAAACACAGAGATGCCAGCTCTGTGAATCTCGAGAGTCAGCCTCTCAAGAAGGGACATTGGTAAAACATAAAAGATTCCCTTCCCATGTAGAATAGCTCATTGGTTCATGAATAAGCACAAAGAACTTTTATGTGAGAATATATACATGTGTCTATGAAGGCATTTCTCCTAGAAACAATTTCCTATATCATCTTGTTTTATTTCCCTAGTATTGTATGGTAGGCATACGTTTTTCATTTTTAACTTTTCATTGACAATAGTTTTATATCTTTATGGCATACAGTATGATAAATCAACATGTGTATATGATGTGTAGTGATCATGTCAAGGTAATTACCATCTCCTCCATTATTTGTCATTTCTATGTACTGGGAAACTTTGGACTTTTCTAGTTATTTTGAAATATAAATTATTATAGATAACAGTTACTGTAGTGTGCTACAGGACACTAGAAGTAATTCTTCTTATCCATTAGTATTTTGGTGCCATTAGCTAATCTCTGTCCTCCTTATCCGTGTCTTTCCTATTTCTAGTGACCATCATTCTACTTACTGTTTTCTATGTTATAACTTTTAGCTTCCATGAGTTATAATATGCTGAGTTCCGTCTTAAAGTGCCACAAATGTGACAGGATTTCATTACTTTTCATGTGAATAATATCACATTAAGTATATATATCACATTTTAAAAAATCCACTCATGCATGATAATGGATACCTTAGTTGATTCTATATCTTGGTTATATTGAGTAGTGCTAAAATAAATATGGGGATGCAGGTATCTCTTTGATGTAATAAATTCATTTTGTTCGGACGTGTACTGAATTGTGTTATTGCTTTATTGTATGGTGGTTCTATTTTTTATATTTTGAGGAACCTCATTAGCATTTTCCATATGGCTGTTCTAACAGCATTCCCCAAAACATTGTATAAAGATCCCCATATCTTCATAGCCTTGCTTTTATTGTTTTTTTTTTTTTTTTTTTTTTTTTTTTTTTTTTTTTTTTTTTTTTTTTTTTTTTTTTTTTTTTTTTTTTTTTTTTTTTTTTTTTTTTTTTTTTTTTTTTTTTTTTTTTTTTTTTTTGTCTTTTTGGTAATAGCTGTTCCAACTGGAATAAGATAATATCTCACTCTAACTTTGGTTTACATTTCCTTGATGATAGTGAAATTGGGCATTTTTTTTGTATACTTTTTTTTCTTTTTCTTTCTGTAGAACTGGGGTTTGAACCCAGGGCTTTATATTCTGTCACTGAACTGCCTCCTAATCTCTTGCCATTTTTGTTTTGCTTTCAGAACTGGGGATATTTTTTCCATATACTTGTTGGCCATCTCTATGTGTACTTTTGAGAAATGTTAATTCAGATCATCTTATTTTTGTTTAGATTTTTTTTCTGTTGAGTCATTTGTATTATATGTTCTGGATATTATTCCTTTGTTAGATAAATATTTTTCCCATTCTGTGGGTTGCTTCTTTACTTCGTTGATTGTTTCCTTTGCTGTGCAGAATCTTCCTTTTTTTTTTTTTGCGGCACCGGGGATCAAACTCACAGCCTTGCGCCTGCCAGACAGGCGCTTATGCCACTGAGCCAAACTCCCGGCCCAAAGCTATTTTTTTTTTTTTTTTTTGGTACCAGGTATCGAACTCACAACCTCACGCCTGCCAGGCAGGTACTTACACCACTGAGCTAAATCCACCACTGAGCAGAATCTTCTTGCTTTGAGATAATGCCATTATTCTGTTATTGCTTTTGTTTCCTGTGTTTGGGAGTGTTATCCAAAAAGACTTCAGATGCATTTAAGTGATGTGACTATCTTTAAGTGATTTCCTTATGTTTTCTTCTAGTAGTTTTACAGTTTTAGGTCTTAGGTGTGTGATCAATTTTTAGTTGATTTTTATATAAAATGAGAGTCTAATTTCATTCTTTGTGTGTGGATATCCAGTTTTCCCAGCATCATTTATTTTTAAATCTTAAATACTTATTTATTCACGTTAGTACTAGTGATTGAACCTAAGGCTTCATATGGTTAGGCAAATACTGTACCACTGAGCTTTACCTCCACTTACCCACACTATTTATTGATGAAACTATCCTACTTCCAATGTACATAAGTTATGTAAACATTGTAAAACCCTTATAAAAACTCTATCAGAGCATATTTTGGTAAATTTCAACTGTATTCAGATTAAATTATGTAAAATTTCTTGCTGTTGTGGTTGTAGATTCACACTTTCGAGTTTTCCTTCTTCTTTTTCTAAGTGGTTAATGACAATTGTCAACCTCTCAAAATTAGTGTTTATGTATCAAGTAAAATGTCACTGAACTTTGGTTTTTAAAATCTTTCCCCAAAGCTGAAATTTTTAGTGGTTTAAAGCAACAGTATGTGGTTGGAATTTAAAAAGCATTTCTTAGTAATGATATAGGAAAAACAATCCCAGACCTCCAAATGATATAGGGGAATGAAACTCCCAACCTACTATATATCCAGCATGAGTTCGTGTTCTCTAAAATTGAAGAATGAATTTTAGGAACAGTGGAGGGTAAGAGCAGAATATATTTATTGAGAGAAAGAAAGCTTCTGACAGAGAGAGAGAGACAGAAGGGGTCCCGAGTGGGCTGCCAAAGACTGTCTTTTCTAGTGACTTTTATAGAGTAAAACCATGATGGGGAAAACTGGGAACTCTCAAGGCAGATGGGCTTGAGATGGGACAGAACTGTGGTCAACCAATAAGATTAACTGTTTAGGTAAAATTGACCAAATCAAGGACAAAAGGGGAAGCGAGTCATGTAGTAAACCAGCATTATTACAGATTAGAGGATTGGGATGGTAATCCCTGGCTTCTCAAGATGATCCACCCCTAATCCCTAATGCTTATACTTAGGGTGTGTGTCGCGCGCTTGTCCCGGCCGGCAGGAAAACACACGACTCAGTGCAGCAGTAGGCAAGCTTTAATCGTCCCCGGAGAGGTACGCCCGAGAAGCCTCACACGCGTCCGTCCATGACGGCTCCTTCCATGCTTCTCCCGCCGCGCAGGGCGGGAACCCACATAAATACTGTCTCATCCTCCAATCAGATCATCTCGGGGGGTACATTATCATTGGTTGGTGTCATTAGTAACTGGGCAGAGATCATCTACAGCGGGGTTGTAACAGGAAACGAGCGCCACCTTGGCTCACTCGACGGGCGGGGCAATCTAGCTCAGGCCTCAGCTCCTACATGCAGGCCTCACGGCAAAAGTACATCTC